>JABFPN010001167.1:0-32327 GCA_022817305.1 Leptoteleia sp. ZL-2020
GTCAGCCGACCGTCGAAAATCGATACTGTGCCAGCATTAATTGCCGATGGTTTATGGACCGTCGGCCCAGATATAATCCGCGTCACGCTCCCGATGGTCAGCCGACCGTTGGCATCTGACGGTCGCTCGGCGGTTACTAGTACAGTGCCAGTACTGCGCCGTTTGTTAATTTCTACATGGGTATATTCATGTTGATTGTACAAAAAGACGACAATATTTTATTTTTCTGCATGTGGATATAGGAATTGGATGAGCATGCAGTACACGTTATAAATTTATATCATTCTATCTAAGTTACCATAAGTCTAATCCAATAGTGCTGATTAAAAAGAAAAGAGGAAAAGGAAGAAATCATATTTAATTCGTGTATAGGCATGCCCAATCTCATTTCAATTTAACAATAGAAATTGGTATTAATTCATAAGTAACAAATGGATGAAAACGTTCTTTTTAATTTTTATGTGCTATCGCGCATCCAAGTATTGATACACTGATTGGCAAAAAAAAAAAAAAAAATAAACATCAAGCGTGACAGAAAAAGCATTGGCATGCGGGTACCGCGCGTACGCGAATTTCAATTATGCAGATAATTTAATCAGACGCGTAATTGGTCTTTTGATTTGTTCACTCATTGGTAACTTTTCAGTGATGGGAACAGTCGCCGAAGAGGCGACGGTCGCGAAATGCTACCGTCGCGTTCGCGGCTGGGATTGACCGGACTGGGCTCCACGCAGGATCTCGGCTCGAGTAACGGCGACCTTTACTACAACTCGCGACCCGAGGGTCACTGGTCTTACCAGCCGCCACCGCCGCCCGTGATAACGCAACAGCCTAAGCCATCCGCGACTCAGCACTTCCAGCCGTACGAGCGGGGCTATCCGAAGACTTTGGAAAGCCTGGCGGAAAAAGTAAGTCCACACTCGGCCAAGCGGCTCTCACTTACAATCACAATAACGCGGGAAATGTCGGGTTCTTGTCTGCAAAACAAAATCGCATTGAAATGGCCACCGTTGGGGTTGGGATGAATGCGCGAGGCTTAAAAGGGCCCGGGCTTAAATTACGCCGACGCGTTCGGGTATGAATTTGGCACGTCGAGATGATGGAAGTTAGCCGCAATTAAATGTTCATTTCAATGCCGGAAAAACCTGACGATTCGCGAACCTCGGCGGCGTATGCATAGATGTGCGCGTGTATGCATACGTGCGACACATTCGTAGCAGTCTCTTAGACAATGTGATGGTTCTTGGAGCACCCTTTACACCCATTTGCACCGCTCTATATACTGTGTTTGCTCACCATTGTTCACTATAGAAATGAAGCGCGGAACTTAATACGCGAATTATCATTGAACAACGACGGATTACGCGTGATTAATGAAAAGACATAGCCCGCGGGCGGAGCGCGGCGTATCTTGCAAGATAGGCCGCGGCAATTCGCGCGTCGCTTTCAAAGGCAAACGACAATGACCATTGTCTGCGCGTTATCGATGACTTTCCCTTTACGATGGCGCCGCAATGAACGCGCGAGGAGCGACGCGCGAATTTGCCGCCCATTGAGAAACCTCTCGTTTACGTGATTCAATAACTAATCGGTTCTATAAATGAATGCTACATTGATATTAACCAGGATTTCACGAAGGTAAAAACAATAAATGTCATCTTGTATCATTAGAACTTGTAACAATTTGCATATACCTACCTCCGTATTCATCAGCTGCACGAGTCACTTTTGGTCAAGATTGTACAAACATGTGTGCTCTTAATTATCGGAATTGCTCGTCATTTGACCGTAAAGAGAATTATATTTATTTCTTATAGCCAACTACACTTGCAATAATTAATGATATAATCATTTTTGGCGTAGGTGTAAAAACGATTGTTTCATACTTGGTGTTGTGCATATTCTAAGCATGTACTTTATGAGCTAATCGTTATCAAATATATGTCCTTAAATAAACATTATATATGTGTAATATATTATCAGCTTTTTTATGCTAAGATCAAATTCAGTTAGATCGGACATTTTCATTGGGAAAAGAAAATAGCTCGGGTTGTTTGTACGAATTAAGTGAGGTCGTATTAAGTGTTTATATATATATATAAATATTTATGTTTTTCAGAACAATAATTAAATCCTTACATATCTTAGTTGGAAAAGGCTTTGTAAATAATTACAACCCCGAATAATGTAGTATCATCCTTTCTTTTGTATTGTCGGAAAAAATAAAAGTAATCATTTTTTTGTCTTTTTTCCACTTGAGAATACACTTGCGATGAAAATTCGAAAATTATTTTATTCTGTTATATTGATTACTTTTTTACCAAATTGAATATATTCCTTCTATTATAAATATTACCCATGTAAAAATCAACATATATGTCACTTATATATTATGTAGAGCATATTTGCAACATATTTAAATTTTTACCCGAGTAAGTTTACATATCTTTAGGCTTTTAATATTTTGACTAAACAAATGACGATAAGTTTTGTTTTTAATTTTCATTACAAATTATGTAATAAAATAATGTAAAAATTGCATAAACATTGTACAATCGATACAATATATTCTAGATTTTTGCAATCATTTCCAGAATTGACTAAAGTATTTAACAGACACAAACAAGATCAACCCGAATAGTTAGATGTTCAATAGGGATTGTAATTTTTCAACCATTCTTTGTGAAAACTTCGTAGTTAACAGAAATTCTGTATTGCCCGCTCTAAATATGCTTTTGACGAATCCCAATTTCTTATTTAAAGAATCAGCTAACAACAAAGATTACGTAAACTTTATGCCCAATACAAACTGAACAAATACGTAAATCCATCCTTGTTTGCCACTTAAAGTTGATAACCGCTGAGTAAAATACGCTGCTTCTTCATAATCCAGTATCGACTTGGGATGATGCTAGAACTCCTTATTGCCTTACCGCAAAATTTAAGATACCGCAAAATTGAATTATATAATTTCCAGAGAAGTCACAAAGATTTCGAAGTACAATTGCAGCTGTCAACCGTAAAGAAGGAGCTTAATTATTTGCGCATGTAACGCCGAAACTATGTTGAATTGCCATCCGCGATAGCTGCCGTTCTCGGCAAACACTATGTAACATCAAACCGCGTTCAGAGCAGCTGACCAAACTTCTGTTTGTTCCTAAAATCGATTATTTATGAGCTTCACACGTGCCTGTGCATTTGACCCCCATTTCCCATTTTCTTAATTGCATCTTCCCCCTCCTACCCCTTCCTGTATTCTAATACTCTTTGGATATTAACAATCGGATGGTCTGCTTGTCAAACATCTCGAGTCAATGTTGACATCGCATTCAATCGTATTCGGATAACAATCTGACCATTCCGTATTTGGTATTATCCAAACTATATAGTTGCAAACGTTATCACCTAGGTCAACGTATATAAGAGAGTGCCACTAATCCTATTGTTGTAAAAAGAAGAAACATTTTATTAATATTTTCTTTTAATTGAAATCAGATGATAAGTGGTCACTTCTCTAGTATTAAAGCTTCTTGCATGCTTCCATGAAAAACTTAACAAGACAGGATACTTTGATGACGTTTGAAACGCCGCGAAAAGAATCGGAAAGAAAGGTCAACGATCAAACTATTGTTTGTTTCTGTTTAAACAGGTGCACTCGTTTTATACGGGTCCTCCTATGATGTCTTCGAATGGCACACGACGAATGTCTGTCGGAACTGGAATGCAATCTATGGTTGGTAACAGGTTAACCGGACAATCTCAAACTGGTTATTCCGGGTACAGTCATAATGTATCGGGAAGGATTATGCCCAGAAGTGGTTCAGATCAACATTTGCCACGAGTTGACTATACCAGCATCACAACTCCCGCTCGTCATACGCTCATGAGATCTAAATTAAAATCAGGTAAGCAAATGAGAGGTATTTCATTGACACAAATATTAACAAGAAAGTGCTTCAGGTTTGAATATAGAAATCACATAATTCAGCATGCAAATTTTATTGCGGTTAATTATGTTTGTGCATTGGTTATAAATTCTGTTACCTAGGCTGCAGGTCAAATATTTCTATGATATTATATTTTATTTGCTTTTATTATATTATTGTTACTGTATATGTAATAATTATATTATTGTTACTGTATTGACCTTAATTTCATCTTCTACTAGATGGAAAAGTATAATATTCATATAAACAACCTTTAAATTAGATATGAAAGAATTTATGCTTGTGTTATAAGTTTCGTAAATCTTTTGTGCATCCAACTTGTTTATATACTGTTTGAATGTAATTATAAAATGTATAAACAATTTGATATTCTTATTGTATGTTTTTGAAAAAAATATTAATGAGATCAAAAGAAATAATTCAGTGCTATTGATTTCATTGACACAGGAAATAAAAAAGAAATCAAAGTCATATATTTATATTTGTATTTTAAATAAAGATCTGCCATGTCAAATTAAAACAAAAACTATATATATAAATTTTAATGAAAACAAACTTGTTTTCAACATTCTTAAAGTATTGCATGCATTTTCCACATTATCGTTAAATCGTGATAAAAAATAAAAACACAATGAAGAGTTCACAAGTAATTTAACGACTGTTGTTTAATTGACTGGACATAAAACGTGAGATCATCTTTTTCACATAGAAAAACAAACTAACAATAATTACTAGATTAGTAACTAAATTAAGACTAATTACACAAATGAAGTGAATTTCGCTATACAAGTTTTAATGTGTAGTTAAGAATGTGTGTAAAGTTCTAGATTTTGAAGAAGTTTTACTAGTCCATTCAATAATCTTTTTATTTAACTTGCATATATTTTTACTAGGATTTAATATTTCAATTATATTAATTTCTAGAATATATTTAAACCTGACACTCGAAGCAAACCCATGTATCGTTTCATATTCACTTATGCTGGCACTAAACCATTATTATATACAAATTACTTTTATTAAAAAGCTGCTTATGAACCAGCCCTCCGATACAACTCGAGATACGGCCCCCAGAATGATACTAGTTCGGTATCCCAAAGGCAAAGTCAATTTGGAACATTGACCAGAAGGCACAGGCCATCTTTAGATTACGCATCGGACACTGAAGCTACGTGCTCGAGTTCTCCCCGATCGGCCTATTACTATTACAGGCACAATTTAAATAATCCATCGAATAGTGCGGTATCGCATTTGGCCACATTGTCCAGATCGCAAATAGGCCAAAGTTCATCAGGTAATTTAATAACAAATAGCGTTAAGTGTTATAATTCGTTTGTGAAATTCGAGCTGGATCCAGCTTTATAGAAACGAACTAATCACAAAGAGTAATTCAATAGGTTTGAGATCAAATTCATTACCGCGAAGTGGCAGAACATTGCCCCAACAGCCTGGGCTTAGAACAGGTCTCAGCACGGTTGCTTCTGGACTTATTGATCAAGAAGATAGTGACGGCGCCCTCTCCGCTCCCGAATTACCGTCCATCAGACGCGAAAGAGGTACGTTCTAAATTTACCGAAAACATTTTCATTAAACAGAAAATAAAATCGCATAATTTGCCACACGAGAATTAATTATTACTTGAATTGTGTTAGTTCAATTTACTGTGTTAAATTTTATCATTTCCATAGCTTTCCATTCAATTCATTTCGATCGATTGGTTTTCTCTGTAACATTTATTTACAAGTATGAGATATTTTTGCTGTAATTGTTTTTATTTTATTATTGCATACAGGCAGGATTCCTTCATCACCCAGTGTTTTCACCTCTGACGAATATAGAGCATGGTTAAGTCGAACTCCAAGCACAAGCGCTCTATACGAACAAATCAGATCCTCAACCGCAAGACCACCTCGTTACACTTATAGCGCAGAGAACATACACGCCGCTGTTAATCAGGTGATTATTTCGCTAAGTTTAATTCTTGATTCCAACTGTAATTTATTTGAACATTGAAATTAAATTGTTACATTTATTAACTAATAAGTAATTGGTATTTTTTTCCAGTCCGATTACAGCACTTATGCAGCATACAGACCATTATCATCGACTCTGGACAGATTATCCACCAGATCAGCATCTGTACAACAGGTAAACCTTGCGAATCTGCGAGCATCAACCGCCATCAGTTCATCAGCACAAAGAGCAAATGCCAATCCAAGACCAGCTTCAGCCGCTGGCAAC
This sequence comes from Leptoteleia sp. ZL-2020, assembly GCA_022817305.1. Classification (NCBI taxonomy): domain Eukaryota; kingdom Metazoa; phylum Arthropoda; class Insecta; order Hymenoptera; family Scelionidae; genus Leptoteleia; species Leptoteleia sp. ZL-2020. The sequence goes on from JABFPN010001167.1 coordinate 6,189, forward strand.
GTCCGTTCGTCATTGTCTTCTCAGAAGCCATCGCTAGTTAATTCTGCAAGTCAAAGAGCAACATCTGTCCGAAGAATTCGAAATATGTTGGATATTGAGCCAGCCAGAAATATACCTACGCCAACGCCTACCAGAAATATAGATCAAAGACTGCTAGACATAAATCCCGCAGGTATGTAAATTTATTATTCCAGGAAAGTAAAAATTGTCTTAACTTAAACAATTTTTATAGAAAATAAATTGATATTTGTTGAAATCATTATCTATGGTTTAACGTCTCATTTGTATTTAACTGTCAATAAGTTTTAGAACCGATTATTTAAAACAGACAAAAAGAAAAATATGTTTACATAAATAAAACACTTTTATTTTTACTTTTCGACCATCAGTTTTGGTCCTATTTAGAATTATATTTTTGTATATAAAATTTTCGAAAAGTCGTAATAATTGCAATTATATTGAACATAATTTTGTCTAAAAAGGACTCGGTTAATCAATAAATATTGATTATCAAATTAGGTAATGAATGTCGAATTACCAATTGTCAATAATTATAGACTATTAATCATCAACAACAGTTCTTTGAAATTATTTAATTTTAGTAATGTAATCAATTTCTTCGAATTAGAAATAATTAGTTTTGTTAAAATTTATAAATGTTTAAAAACTGTTGTTTTAATTAATAGAAACATCTTTAATAATATATATATATATATATATATATTTATGTAAATTATATAATTTTATAAAATATAAGTAATAACAGTATCCAATTAGCAATGACGATAAATTAAAAGAATATAAAAATATTTAAGTTCATTTTTGTTTTCAGAGTTCCTCAAATACAAAATAGAGAAGCCACCTACGGTTGGCACCCCAAATTCTACAAGTTCTCTTCTAAGTTCACTTGGAGATGGTACTGGTAGTGAATTCACCACAGGAGTAAGTGGTTTACTGTGGGTACACCTGCTTGCTGGCCGTGGTCTTCGATCAACTACATCGTCCTCTGCCGCTACGACACCTTCAACTCCTTCGGGTCAACCTAGTATAGGCAAGTTACTAAACTATGACGTATACTTAATAATTCACCATAACATACTTATGTTTCGTCATTATTAATATCATTATTTTTTCTAAGTAACGTTTTGTATTAATTATTAAATTTCATTTATATTATAGGTAGTTGTGGTTTGCGTGATCTGTACTGCGTTTTGGAGTGCGATAGAGTACACAAAGCTAGAACGGTAGTGCGCACTGGCGACCTAATGTTTGATTGGGACGAAACATTCGAATTGGATTTAGTTGGAAATCGCCAGCTAGACTTATTGGTATATTCTTGGGATCCACAGTATAGACACAAACTGTGTTACAAAGGCTCGGTACACTTGGCTACTCTTTTAAAAGAATCTCCTTTACATCAATTGGCAGTGAAAGTTGAACCACGTGGCACTATTTATTTGAAATTACGTTACACTGACGCTAATCAGACATTTAAACGACGTGGATTACCGGTGATCTCTCTTGCTACAAGAGTTGCCCCATTATTCGGCGTTGATTTAGACACTGTCGTTAGTCGCGAAAGTAAAACAGGTGGAGTACCTGGAGGTGTTTCAACTGCACTTGCTGTAGGTTTACCAAATATTCCGATTATTGTATGGCGTTGCGTGGAAGAAGTTGAAAGACGAGGATTGGACATAATTGGTAAGTATTTATCTTTAAGTATTGTATAGTTGATTGAATGATTTGTAAGTATAATAATATTAACTTTTATTAATAGGCTTATATAGACTTTGCGGATCCGCAACGAAAAAGCGTGTTTTGAGGGAGGCGTTTGAGCGAAATGCTCGGTCAGTTGATCTGTCACCGGATAATGTGCCAGACATAAACGTTATCACAGGTGTTTATTTTTATTTATTCATGAACGTGTAGTTGTAATAGGTTTTAATGAATAAATAATATACCATTTGTTTTGTCATAATAGGCGTACTTAAAGACTATTTGAGGGAATTACCAGAACCTTTGTTCACCAAGTGCCTCTATCAAATGATGGTTGATGCACTCGCGGTGTGTTTGCCCGATGATCCACAAGGAAATGCCAAGCTTATGTTTAGCATCCTTGACTGTTTGCCAAAAGTTAGTCGGGTAAGATTGCATTAAAAATTATTGCTCGAGTAACATTAATAAATTAAATCGAATTAATTTCACCTATTATTTATTTTTAACATTATCTAACTTCAAAGATATATTTTTTTCATCATTATATATTAAAATTCAAATTGCGCGCACATTTTCAACTTTGTCATGTCATAAAAGGCTATGTTAGACGACATTTTTTTATATAAATTTTTAAAAAAATCTTAAAAAAATCAGGTATTTGTTTCAAACAGTTTTGAACAATTTTGCACAATTTTATCAGATTATATCATTATTTTGAATGTAGAGTGTAACTTCAAAAGACAAACGTTTCATTTTATTTATTTTTAATTTTAATCCGTTTTTATTGTTAATTTGTCCCTTAAAGCATAGTTATATCTTCTTACTTTCTTTTTTAGAAAAATACTTCCTCCTGTATTATAACAAATAAATGAAATTTAAAAAATCTAAACAATCTTAAATTCAATTACAGGCGACGTTGATTTACTTATTGGACCATTTGGCAATGGTGATCTCGCAATGTAACAAGATGTCTCCGGCTAGCTTAGCTGTTTGTTTCGGTCCAGTATTAATGCTACATGCGGAGGAAAATGGTCCACCACTGGACTTCCAACAACCTATAGCAGTCTTCAAATATCTATTGGAAATTTGGCCTGTGAAGTCAGGTAATGTAATTGTTTGAAACATTCCCTTCTTTTAAAACAAGCACATAAAATGATTTACATGTTATTAAAAAAAATGTTGGATCAAATTGAAATATATATATTCAGTATGACCGAATAAGAAAGCTAATGAACAGATAAATCAGTAGCTCATTTCACAGACAGTTCGCAAGATTTCTTCAGTCGGTTCAACAATTCCTCGAGCTATGCCAGCAGTCGTGCACAACAACAGCGTCAACATCAGCAACAACCACCCACCGCCGGTGCGCTTGCAGCCGCAATCGCAGCCTCTAACCCAACCACCGGTCCGCCAACCGGCGCCTCCACCGGTCTCGGATCGAACCGCGCCGCCCTGGCAGCCGCCACCCTCACTTCCTCGACAGCCCCCCATTACAGCAACCACAGTTCCCGTATCATCCACTCAGCCACCGGCTCTGCCACCTCCGCCGGTCAAACCGCGACAGGTGCGCATCTTACCTTTTTTTTAAATGCGTGCAGGTTTTGTCTTGCAGATTTTGGTTTCGGAAATATGAACTTTGTTAATGCTTACATCGCTGACAATCAAAACTCTTGTATTTGGCCTCCAAGGTTCATTTATAGTAAACTGTCTTTTACATAACACATTAAATTCTATTACGAAAGTTCTGTACTTTATACTTTACACGCTATATTACTTTTCGAACTTGAGTAAAGTTACTACCGACGACACAGTGCATGAAGTTTCAAATAACAACTTGTGAATTACGATTTTAGGAGTTGCACGTTGTAAACAGAGCACTCTAGGAAAACAGATCGGAAGTCAAATTTTCATCTATACGATCAATTTGACGTACTTTGATCTCACAAACGTAGCACATTGTTCAAAGCATGCTAGACATGAAGTTTCAACTCTTTTTAGTTTGTAAAGACAAACACGAAGTAAAGAAATACATGAAATCCGTTTTTGCTTTGTCGCATGTTTTAAACCTTATCTTTATATGGAACATCCTGAATAATCTATATCACCCTCACCGGCATCATCATTATCATCGTAAAACATTAATTATATTGCAAGACAGCAGCTGTTAAACTGATTGCAAACCTTCAAATAGATTCATTTTACTGCAACTTCTTTTATATCGCCAACCTTTATAATTATATAGTGACATTTACTTTTTCTTCTTTATCTTGTTTTGTTTGGGCACGTATTCAGAACAAACGCGTTCTGCCAGCTCTACCGAACCGCTAACAGCACAGAGACGCCGCTTCCTGCACAGGTACATTCATTTTATCATCTCTTTGTCACTCACCACATCTCTTGTTCTCATTTTCTTGCCCCCTCTATTTCCTTATCTAATTCGCAAGGTTTTATAATCACAGCGATAAATATTGCATAATCATTTGCTCAAATCATGCTTACCTTGTTTAAGTATAAAACTGACAAAATATTTATTTAATCTTGTGTTTTAAAGGGATACATTGTATCACGATACAAATAGATATTTTTATTAATTTAAATAAGGAAAAATTAATTGATAACTTGAACGCTACTATTCCGAACCATTATGAAAATTTTATTTTAATATTACCATTTGTATAAAATTTTTACATGTCATATTTTTATCTTCGAAACGTATTTTATTATAACTTTAACTGAAAAGAAAGAAAATATTTAAATGAATGGAATTGATTTTTCAAACTATTTATATTTTAGCTGTGTACTTAAATTTACGTACTTAGTAAACGTATAATCGATATTTTATTAATGGTGACATTTGTAATTATAACAGAAATATTATACTTAAGCTAAAACTGTACTTTTGCTTTAATATTTTATTGTAGTTGTAGATTTAATAATTCGCATGTTTAATTATAGATGACTAAAATAGCCCTTAACATTTTTGGACATTTCTTGAATATGGCCTGATTTTGACAGAATTTTGAGAACCTAATGAAGTAATTGTATGAAACAATTAACTCAAATTTTATTAAAGGATATTCGTTAGTATTCGTGATAGTCTGGGCTATCTTATATTTTAAGAGTCAATTACAGATATTATCATTGGAAAATAGTAATTGCAAACAAATTTTTTGTAATTACTATTTTTAATTGATATTTTATAAGATGGTATTTTTAATATTTTTATTTAAATATTAAAAAAATTTGACACTTTCAATCAATGAGATCGATAATAATAGTTCTATTGGTAAGTAAAAATATCCACTTAATAACATGTAGAACACAATGACAATCTTAAATTATTTAATAACAACAAATTTTCTTTTCTAGATTTAAAACTTGAAAACGTTTTGTTGTTCAGTTCCATGTATATACGACATGCATACGCAGCCATATATGTGACATATATGTATAACATTACACTTCATTTGCATATATGTGGCCTATATGCCAGCTATATACAATTTTTTCATGGGTTGGTATACTGTAAATTTGTATTAAATTTATTAAGATTCAACATAAGGAATGGCGTAAATATTAGAACAGTATATGACATGGTTTTTCCATACTTTTACCACATGTATACCACTTGAAAGTCATTTGGAGAGTTTCCTTTAAATATTACTCATAATAATATTTAAAGGAATGATCAAGTACAATGATCAAATGCGTCGATTTACTTTCAAAATATGTTGTTTTTATTGGAATGCAAATTTTACAATCATAAACACATAACCGTGCATTGTTTGTTCTACAGGTGATAATATCATCTCCAAGTTCCCCTAGTAGCGAAGATTCGTCTACATTCCAAAATCAAGTAAACAACAAAGATCTCCCCAATTCCGGATTGGTGCTGGAAAACGAGACCACCGAGCAGGTAACTCCGACAAGCAGCGTGGACACCGAGGAGGGTCATACGTCGCACGCGGAAGAAGCTGAGTGTGGCGCCGAGGGAGATGTTGAGGCCAGTGACGATGACCGCATCATCAGCAAGAATCCCTTCCTCGTCAACATGAAGAAGTCCGACCTCGTTAATTCGGTGGAAATACGCGAAATACGTGAGTAGGTCGCGAACTCCATATAAGAACTACAAAGTAGAGTCGCATTTTTGGCATCGTTTTACCATGTTTGTTAATCGTTTTTATATTGTTATTCGTACATTTCATCGACATTTTTTCGGGCGTACTTAATCCTAATTGCAAAATTTGCAAAAAAAAAAAGAAAGAAAGAAAGAAATGAGTAAATAAATAAAAAAAGAAATCCTCGTTGCCAATTCTGCCTTTTGGACGAAGTTTGGAAGAATTGCTTACATTCGCAAGACTATGAGAAGTCATTTTTCCAAATCACGCACCGTTGAAAGCCGAGCTCGCAAAATAGAAGGAACAAAAAGGATCGGCAAAACAAGCGTCGGGCTCTGATTTGAATTCAGATTAAATTCGTAAAGCGGGCTTTTGAGAACTTTCACGGTGCATTCGTCTGTATTATTTATTAAATCCCGATGCTGATGTACGTGTGTATATACTTGTAAGTATTCGTTGCGCATGTTTCATTCCGTGAAATGTTTTGGATAACTTCGACTTTCGTCGTGAAAGAATTAAGCTTATATTTGTTAAATTTAATAATGCGATTTCCCAAGCCGATCATACCTGAATACGTGCAATAAGTACTGTTTGATCGGGTTTGAAGTAAATGACTTTTAATGTTGCATTATGGTAGAACTATCAAAGAGTCCAATGTGGTTATGCTTTAATGGTAGCTGATGTTATGGAACAGACGTTTAATGCGCGTAATTCTAAAAATTTCATTTATTTTAAACATTTATTCAAGTGAAAATTTTATTAACGCAAATATTAATTCAATAGCTAAGTTCGTGTACATTCCATATACCAACTTTCACGCGGAATTTTCAATACGCCTAAAATTAAGTACATAGCCATAAGTATATGATTGAGAAAATATTGAAAATTATCCACATGCTTGTTAAAAAGAGTATAAAATAGACATAAATAGAGCAAATGAAAAGAAAGCGTGCAAGAAACACGGGCATTACACGTACGACTCAGTTAAAACTTGTTATTCATTTGACATCATAGTACATGTGCAATATACCGATAATTGTTATGCGGGAAGATTCTAGACGACTCATAAGTTCTATTTTAAAGATTATTTGAACGTATGATCGGCTCTGTAAATGTCGAAGAATTACTGTACGAAGATGTAGATAATTTGTATGATCAGTTGATGTCGATTATGACTGTAATTGATGAAATTAATAACTTTCTTAAGCGTATTGTTGCGGTTTTCTGTACATTAAATGTAATGAAATCGACCTTGTGAAATATCGAGGAATTGCGTTTTACCGGTGTTTACGACAACACAGTTCGTCTCGATAATGAATAGTCTATCCCAAAGGTATTTCCGACATATGCCGTTGTGCGTATAAATATTTCTTTTGCTAGGAGCAAGCTTTCGATATAAATGAGGGACAACGAAGCATCGGAGGATTTTTTTCCATTCGTTACAATTAAGACTGGTTTCTACTGTCAGAAAAAAAATAATAAAAAGAGTCGGCTGACAGAGTCGAAAAAGGCTGAATTATTATCTTTGTTACAATTTAGGGTATCATTCACGACGATCTCGAAAGATTGCGAGGCTGTCTCATTTTTTATCCTTCGATTCGACAGATTCTTGTATCAGGTATAGTAAATAGTTTAATGCTAAGACTATATTTGTGTAAGATTTTGAAAATTTAAATGATCGTCTAAAAGTATTTATTGTTGTAGCTTGTTTTCAGAATATGTAATTTATGGGCTATTTTTACAATGGGACCATATTTTAATAAAACATTCGTACAAACAATTTTAATATTTAGTCCACGTAGTATCTGAAAAGGTTGATAGCGCAAAGTGTTGTTTTAAAGGTAATATTTCTACCATACATTTTCTATTCGCGATTGTATACAGATTTTGATTATTATATTTAAACTTCCCATCAACTCTTTCTAATAATACGTCAAATGAATCCATTGAAGTTGTCATAATGTCCATTTAAACGATGCAGCTTGGTTTCTGATTAGTCATAAAATTTTGAACAAAAGTGTCATAGCACAAATATAACCTTCGTTACGATGTTTGTCTATATCCGAAGTCACCGTTGATCCTTGGTATTAGTATTTCAACGACTTTAGTAGTATGACCGTTCTATTTGAACTGAAAAAATATGCTAATTTTGAGCTTGCTTAAAGAAGTAAATGTTTAAAATAAGCATTTAAACAAAAAACATATATATATATATATATGAAAGTGTAAACATAAATCCCAACATAGCGATACATGTATCTTGTTAAAACCCTTTGATAAAACGACAAAGCGATATTCATACAAAATGTTTAACCTAATTTGCGTTTTTTATTGGAAACGCAATTAAACCCATGATTTTGAGTTAAAAGAAGATCACTGCCACAATTTTGTACAACTTGGTCCTAAGCACTAAATAATGAGAGTCCCATTGCTCTTATTGAACGTTTAAAAAGTTGCCATTAACGATAAATATTGTTACGTACAATCCATATTTCACTTTGCATTAACTTTCGAATCCTAATCGTCCATTTTTGGCAACATTGGACGATTCATCGTCCGAAATTTTCTCCATATTGGGGATCCCAGAGATACAGTCTGAGAGGCGACCACCCAACTAAATGCTAATATTACGCGCCCGCATACATCTTGGAACATTTTATAACTTTCTAATTAATTAATCTCCTCGTGACTTGCACAATGGAATCCAAGGGTTGCACCACAAAAAATCTTTAGGTGGTTGTTTGTCTGGCAAGTTTACTTCGAAATTTCGAAAAGGAATGATTAATTGATTGGCTATCGATCGTTTGTTATGACTTTATCAGTCAACCTCAGCAATACACGTGCGTACGTGGATATAGAAATGTTCATCTCGTGCTCGTTTGAAAGTCGGACAATACACATTATACAATGTGTACAAAGGAACAAATAAATTTTAACACTTTGATACTTAGACGTTTAAATCTTTTATATTTTAAATAACTAAATAATATTACTAAAATTTACTAAAATTTACCAGAAAATATAGCCATTACATCTTATGGTATTTATTTTCTCGATTATTTGTCAAGTATTATAGTTACACGAGCTTTTTTCTTTTCTGATTGTATAAAAAACCGTGCTTTTTGTTAGTCAAAGTGTTAAATTTATATCTTCCCATTTTGAAATACATTTAATTGTGTGTATTAACACGGGTATTGCATGTACGTAATACACGTGTATTGTAAGTACACGTACATTAGACACGTTATGCATAATTTTTTTCACTTGCATAAGGTGAGTGTCGGTATCAAGAACGTGCGTCTTTTACCCGTATATTACCACGACCAAACATGCGTTACAACATATTAACGTACATTAAACATGTGCCATTTTTTACGGGACGAATTCTTTGCGCACATACTTAACTCCGATGAGTCGTTTCGATCCGGTTTTCTCGCAACAATTACTTGCTGCACGTACCGCGACTTGGTATTGCGACTTTGATATTTTCGGTCGTAAATCTTATGATACACATGATATGATACATGTCAACACGTGAACAAACATGTGTACAAACAGAGGCATAATTAGAGAGCCAAAAGAATAAACAAATTAAATCAAATTTAAAGCTGAAAAAAAAACACAAGAAAGATCATGTCTGATAAGGACTACGCTTCAAAGCTTTTCCTATTTTTACATTTCTTTTATTTCTTCCTTTCATTTATAATGAAACAAAAGCCAAGTTTTTTGCTCTGTCACGAATTGAAGCTATAATTATATACATGTATATCGGATATTATAATGTTCAATGTTATAACGGTCTCGTTGCATATACTAAAGGAAAAAGTTTCGCTCCAAACCAGAGAGGAAACGATGCACTATAGATGTACCGGACCATGTTTCATACAAGATTGTAATTATGGATATATATTTACAATGTAGAAAAGTTGCAGGAGTATTTATATGTTCACCAATGACGCGCTGTGCAGAGAACACAAATTTGCCAGGTTCCTGTCCGGTGCATGAGGCATTTCCATCGCACAACACCGCCAAAGGCTTTTCAGTTGGGGTCTCATTTTTCAATCGAGTTGAAATGTTTCGTACGTCGTGTTTTGCATCGTGACAATATAAGACGGGCCTGTTATACAATCGCATGACTTTTGTAACAATAATGAATAGAAGAATTAAACGATAAAGTTTGCGACAAAGTACGATAATAAGTCGCCGATAATAATAAAAGAATAATCGATCGAATTATTGCAAATACAAAGGCGAACTGATTCGTAATGGAGCGACGAAACATCAGAACGGACGAGAAGGGGAGTTGCGCATTGCGATGCTAAGGAGTGAGACGAAGCGTTGACATTTTAATTCGACATTGAATATTTTTCAACACTACATTCGAAGAATACGTAGTATAAAAAAAGTTGCATTCATTTGACACGATTGTAGTGTCGTAGAAGTAAACGTTCGTTGCGCTGTCAATACGTATCCACGCACCGCTTACTGACCTTTGTCACGACGACAATAAAGTGTTTGGTGTTGACCTATTCGAGAACACGCCACAATTGTTCGACACGTTAAATTAGCGTAGGCTTAAAGTATAACCGCGTTTCTTCGAAGTTACAATGTAACGTTGCAATAACGAGTCTTTAAAATTCACGCAGATAAAGTGAACGTACATGTGATGTGAGTAACACCATTGAAATTGATGTTTTTATATATATATATATAACATAAACATAATTGCATACAAGAATAGTCGAAGGACGTAAATGTCGGTGTTGAAAAATGTTACCCGCGTTAATCAGTTTGCGATACCGTTGTCAGTGTGGTATAAACATCCGAATCCACGTTACGAATTGCAGTATTAATTCCCGTTGACAATACTCGTAACTTTTGCACGTCACTGAACGCATCCCTACCTGTCGAACGCCGCCAATCTTAATCGTAAGAATCGAATAGGCGTTACGCTAGTGACGTTACCGTAATCGCCCGTTTCATGGAAACTTTTTTGTCCGCAACAGAAGCAAAGTCAAATACCAAACAGTCGTATGAAAACGTGTTTGAGCTTAAATGAATTTCGAATGAATGTGACGCAGATCTTGGCATCGCAATAGCGCGTAAATAAAATTAATCGATGGTAACCCTATGATTTTACCCCCTTCTCCATTCGCTTCCACCACTTCAACTGGAGAACAGAGGAAGAAGGCGAAGAGATAAAAGGAAGGACAATGAATTATAAGAATGGAACAAGTATAACATTTCTCGTCACTACAGTACAAAACGTAGTTCATTTATTCCCGCAATCAAAATATTAATCTTGACATTCCTTCGAGCCTCTATTTCAATTGTATAAAATGGACGTCGTACCCACGCACATCATGAACGAAATAATTCGCAATACCAGAGGAGTTAACCGACGTAAACGTACGATCGCTAAAAGATGTATTTTCCGTAAGAGACGCTTGTTAAACATAACATTGCATCGCGTTAACGATTAGAGGATACACGGACGTTATGTCAACATGTAAATATCATCACGGCAAACGTACAGAAAAAGTAAATATACATATTATATAAATATATAAATATAAATACACATCTCACTCTTCATCTTTTACTCCTGAAATAACAAAAATTTCAAAGTCCTGCAACACATATCGTACGCTATTGTTATATGTACGTCGAATACACGCCGTGTACGCGAATATAATGCAAAAACCTAAAGAAAAAACCGTATATCTTAATAATTTGAAGGCTTATGAGATTTGTCGTTTGTACGTGTGCACATGAAAGAATGCATTTTTCCAAAGGCAACCTTTTTACATTCTGCGACGGCTTATTAGGTATAGTAACAAAAAAGAATCGTGAGAAGTATATCTAAATAATGAAGACAAAGTCAAGCGTTGTAATCTCCAAGCAATTTTCAAATACAATTTCTTCTTTCGTCTTATCTTCGGCGAATCACGTAACGGGCATTTATTCCCTACGAAAAGAAAGAGATAGAGGAAAAAAAGAACAATTATAAAATTGCAAAATAAAGGAAAAATGTCAAGCAGGAGAGAGTGAAAGAGTTCATTCGCATTTCGATCTTTGCATTCAAATTGTCATAAAAAAAGTTGAAATCAACAGTAGCGTAAATTTCGTATTTACATTCATTCACTTTCGAAACCTCTTGAACCGCGGCGCATAAAAGTGAACGCGCCGTTGGGTCAAAGAAGTAATTACAGGGGCCAACCTGACGTTTCGTTTGAAAAAACAAAAAGAAAAAAATATAAAGAAATTGTTTGCAGCCGACTGCTCGCTTGAAAACGTGCGATGTTACTTCAACTAAAAGAAATAGATAGTAAAGAGAAAAGTGGAAGACAAAGAAAATAAGTGAAGGAAAGGCACTACGACAACACGCATGACTTCGTGGCAGCTCTCATGATGACGCACTCGAGCTGGATAGTTCTTCATAACCTTAGAAAGGTCGAGGTATATTTAACAACAACATCGAATTCTTTGCGCGATGCCTTCTTCAGAATTATAATTACAGCTTGACCCAATATAATAACATTAAAATTTATATCTTTCCATTCAAATTTGAAGACTCAAATTAATTTTATTTTATTTCTATTTCAAAAATGTTTTTATTAGCTCTATACAAAAATCAATACATGGGACATTATGTTTACATATACTGTATAGTTATGTATCTTTAAATTATTTTACGATAATTTATTTGATCAATTATTTCTGAAAAAAGGAGGCAACGGTATCCTGGTGTACTAACCTAATTCATTTTTGCTACGTTATTATAAACATAGGCTGACCTACATATCACACGGGACTTCTTTCACGATTAAAAGTGTCTCTTTGTGATCAAAACATGCCTACTAGCATAGATTCCTCATCGGCTTCACTTTCATAAGCACTGCGCATCGACCAAAATTGCATTATATTAAACTTCTCAAAAACGAAATAATATTGCAATATTTTTCCAATTGTTTCTTTGAACGATTAACTTCGAACCAACATAGTACGTTTCTACTGGTCAGTATAATGGGACAATAATCAGTAAACTACAATTTACTAATCCAAACAAAAAAAAGAAAATTGACGAAATATTATTTTAGAATTACGACGAGAAGTCGAATCAACTGAAGCTTTAACAGGTTTCTAATTTTTCCATTAAAAGTTTCTTTCCACCACAGAATAACGTAGGAGATTCTATTTTCCAAGTCGATTCTACGCAGACTTCACCAACGAACAGTTATTTCGAGTGAATTGAACGTGGAAATGGAAGAAATTCCAAATTATCGGCAAGTTGAATCGCGATTTGCGGAGTTTAATGACCATTAATGACCTTGTGGGCACCGTTCACAATCTTGCTAACTCATCCCTTCAATTTTGTACATATCCGCTTCAACATTGCATAGTTTTTTATACGAAGGGTGAAGTGAGGATCCCAGGACACGATTGCGAAATGATATATCTACATATCCGTCTTTATTTCGTATCATCATTGATTTCTCATTTAGGCTCATATTCCATACTTTTATTATTCCATCTATAAATTTCACGTTCCGCCTGTCACGGGAACATATCAACAAATCACCTTCAATAGTCGCAATTACAATGCTAACTTCCGTGATATTTCAACGTCGGCTGAAGCTAATAATCTGAATTGACTCAATGGACGTGAAAGGCTCTTATCGTGTCTACTTCCTCTTAATTCAAGCTTTACTTCAATGTTACTAATCATAGGAAAAGGGAAGCAGGGGCAAAGTAACATATACAAGCAATAGTAAAAATGTCAAATGCGTGTAGAAGGGAAGGTCAAGCTGAATAGTAAAACGCTCGACGCTGCAAATTTTCTTCTTGTCCTCGTGACGGAATCTTCGAGTGGGTCAATTATTCGTGTAAACTGAACAATCGTTGATAATTCGGATAAGATTTCGTGGCTGAATCCACGCGAACTTGTAACCGGGTGACCCGAAACCGGGTAACGGGCCTCCCTACGAGTCAACCATCGAAGGGTTTCATGGACGAGACTAAATTTCGTCAAATTCCGTGCGTTTTTCAATTCGCAAATGGAAAGTTTCGTACACCATCAGATGCAATATATAAATCTAAAAGGTAAACATAAAAGTAGATGTAGAATCTCCAGTGAATCCGCGGCAAAAGATATCAGCGAAACGGCTCCGATGAGATTTTCGTCGATATAGATGGAAATTTTTATGAATATTTCGCCGGTACAGGGGAGGTGGCACGATCACAGTTCAGCAACAAGAATCCTCGAACGTGGACAAGTTTAGGAACGAACGAGCTGTCGATAACAATAGCATTAATCTTAAACAAGAATAATTGGTGGTTAAAAGAATAATCATAGTAATCATCATTCGCGTCAACATAATCAGCATTATCATCACATTGTCATTCATCGTAATAACCATAATCAACGTATGCGTTGGGTGAGCAAGCATAGCCAAGCCAACGAATCGCTCGAGAATTGAGAAATCATTCCACGTATAAATGTATAAAATAATTTGAGACTTATCATTAGAAGGTGGAGAGCAAATGGTATATCGCCAAGTAATATTATCCCCCAACAGTATTTACGATTAACACGACATGTCACTTTAGAGGCGTGTACCTTGTACACCTACGTAAGTATACACACGTCGTCCTTTTTACACGCGTGTGTACACTTATCAGTTCGTCAATTGATTATTCTGCAGAATGGGGGGAAACTGGGAAATCCCAAGATTTCGACGACCGAGTACATTTGTCAATCGATCTTCAAATTTTACTTTCGCAGTAAATGAAACCCATGTAACAATTTATATATGCGACATATATGTTTGCCATATATGCCGCATGTATAACCCCATGTGTACCCCATATATATCCCATATATGTTCATTTTTATATAATATAACATTTATGCCGTGCAAATCATATATCTCACATATATGTTGATCTTTACATGGCAAGTGATATGGCTGGATTGTTGCGAACATCTATTTTTATGTAATTCACAAAATACAAGTGAATTGCATATTGAAAAATGCCGATTCTCTTAAAGTATCTCACGATTTTTCCTACTTTTCATCCATTCTGCATTATATGATGCAAGTTACCCCTATGTTTCAAAACTGATCGACCGTAAAATTCCGTTTCCCTTCGTCAAAGTGCATTTGTAATATATAACTTCGTCGAATTCGTTTCCATCGTCGGTTTACCAAATCATTTATTGTAAATAACTGATTTATGTGTACATATACATACTTCATATGTTACGGTGATTTGTCATTTCGTAGGAAAGCTTGCGTTTTGTTTTTGTACGAGAACCGTTGATTTCGACTGTAGATTGTACCGCTGTGCATACACGTATGTGACGAGAACCGCCTGTCGCGAGGAATACGGACGCCGACCGACCACCGATCGCTTTTGCTTCGAACTGAGTTACTACGCACGCGTTTTTGTAGCGTACGCGTGCACGATGCTCGAATCCGAAACAAAAGGAAGAGACACAAGCACAACAAGGCACAACGTGCCGATTGATTAGAAGAAGCTGCGTCAATTGCAACACATTTTACGATTAAATAAGTGAAGGAATGATAGTGCAGAGGGAGTTGGGTATATGTTGTTAGAAAGCAATTATTAATGCGGACCGATTTTTCATTCGTCGATATTGGAAGTTATTATTCGTTGATTACGATGCTCCTGTTATTAATTCGATTCACCGCTTGTATTATATATGTCGAGTTGTGTTATTTTGAGAACATCATTAAGGTGCTGTAATTGGAGCGACGATTTTGAAAGGCTGCTCGTTTAACATTGTATATGCAAGTCAGTGTTGACATTGCTTACAAATTATTTTGTTATGTGAAATACTTCTTTTTTTCATTTTCTTTTATAGGTTTTATTTACGCACCAAAACTATCTTAATAGTATCAATTCCCATGAGAAAATAATTTTATATATCGTACGTATATCTTAGAAATATTATACGTACGATGTACAAAATATTTTCAATAAGCGAACATATATGTGACGAATAGAATAATAAATTTATGTCCCATATATGAACTTACGCATTGGTTGTTTGTTTGATTCTTGAGGGTAAAGCAAATTAAGTTATTATAAATTGTATGAGAATTAAATTTTCGAGCTGTACACAAATTTTAAAATAATTTCAATTGTTTAATGAACGATACTTAGCATGACCTAAAATGATGGTTAAATCAAATGATTATAATGATTAAATAATTATACGAATATTAGTCGAAGAAATTTAAATTTTATTATGAGTCAAAGACTTGTAGTCGTATTAAAAATTATAAGATTATATTGAGAAAATATATTTTAAAATATTGTTAGGAAAGTTTAGTGTTGAATTTGTTTTGCAATATGCATACATTATAAAAAAAAGTATGTAGATAATAAAGAATTTTTTATTTAAATTTTGTAGAAAATGTTAAAGTATAATTACGATAATTTTGAAACTAGTCTTATAATTTAATATAAGCATGTTTTAAAATTTAAGCAATTCGGTACAGTGTACTCGGAAAGTATTACAGAAATATAAATGACAAATATAATACAATAAACTTTATTGATTTGAAGAAGCATTATATATAGTGATTCTGTCCTATAAAATTAATCAAAAGGAAATTATAATTATTGTCAAATGCCATCAGATTTTACATAAATGTTAATTTAGATTTTTAATGACACAATGAACCCGCAAAACCGATAATTACACATATATAATAACCACGTATCAGCAGTGTATATTAACAATCCGCACGTATTTATGTCAGCTTGAATTTGATACATGTTCTGAATTAAAATTTGTTAATAAAAATGTTATTTGAGTAATGCACGTGTTAATTATGAAAAATAAATATATCCAACGTTAGTTTTCGAAAGTGCGTAATACATACATGTTATTACACGTTAGAAAACATGTCTACTAAACGCGAGAATTAACAAAAATAGTGCAATTTACGTACTTTTGTTGAATACGCGCAAAAATACACGTGTGTACTCTTGTATAACTTTAAAATAAATGAGACATAAAATGCATGTGTTTTGCGGGACGAAACTCGCTTCTATCCAACCATAAGAAATTGACTAGTTTAACTTTGAAAAGAAAGTAACCATACTGAATGTAAACCAAGACAAGAGTTGTATCATAACATACAAGACTATTCTCATTTAATCCTAAAATTGTCAATACTAATGTAATGCAACGCGAAGAGATTATAGTTGAAGTTATTGAATGAAAAGCCGGCCCCAAAACGAATCAACATAGTTGTAGTAGCGTGAATCTTTAACGTAGTATTATCGTTGTTTAATTGTTTTGACAGATTTTATTGAACCGTCACCACGTCTCGCGCAACGCAACTTGCCAATTTAGAAATGCGCGTGGAAATGAAACCGGAGAGAATCATCGATTTGATCGACGACGCGACGGGATTGATGCGCATATATATTTAGTCAGCGCTGCATTTGTCAATAAGCCAATGCCGCATACGCGATGTAACTTATTAACCGGAAATGGAGGTTCTTATCTTGGTCACTAAACAAGAAGTATTCAAAAATCAGAAATCTTAAAAAAATGTTTTTTCCTCTCTAACAAAATATTCATTTTCTCTCTTTTCTGAAGTAAGGCAAAATTTTCATATAAATTTTAATAATTTTTTCATTATTTTCTTTATAATTTAGAATATAAATAAGTTTATTGAAATCGTGAAAGTAAAATATTATTGATACATGTTTAAACTTTCATTACATGAAAGTGAGGTACAATTTATTTTAAATATGAATAAAAATGATAATATGAACTAAGTGATAGACCATTAATGGTACCATTAATATAATAAATGATTGACGAATTAATTTGTATTAAAATTTTTTGACAGCATAATTCATTACAAAGGACAATAATGCATAAAAATAATAGAAAATGAAAAAGTTATGTACAAAGTATTAAACGATGATATGAAAGTAAACAAATGTCTATACACTATTAAAAGACCTTGATATTCATCGTTTAATGAAATCTAATATTTCTTTTTTTCATAAACAACATTAAAACAATACAGCAGACATTACGTGGAAAGACTGCTTTCTACAATTCAGTAGATGTAGAATTCAGTAGATGTGCGTGGCTCAAGAAACTAAAAATTATATTTCAGACTAAATTTTACTAATTAATTAATGACTGAGACTAAATATTTTGTTGGTATACTAAGACTGTGATTTTCAATACTATTAAATAAATACAATTTCTACTTGTCAGGTAAAAATTTATACATGCCCCATATGTGTCGCATCTATACCTCGTATATGTCGCATATATTTCAATTTTTACATGGTATAACATAGAGAATGTTTATGAGGTCAAATCATATATGGAACATTTATGTAGTGCAAATCATATATGTGACGTATGTGTCACATATATGTTGATTTGTACATGTTGAATATCTTCTAAATGACTATTCATCAAATTTCTCAAACTCATAAAATTGAACAAAATTGTTTGAGCATTTAATTGTTATAATCTTCAGCAACAATATAACAGCGTGAAAGATTTCTAACTTTAAAATTATTCTTGTTTTTTGATCAAATATCTTCCTCTTCTTGTTTATACTCGGCGCGAACGGCAAAAATCGATTTTGTTTTATGATGATCAGACGAAATCAAAACAATCTGAAATGCCTTGCGAAACGAAGGAAGGGAATTTGAAAGATTAGTTTTTCAAATTCGTGTCGTCGGAGCCACGCGAGGACGTCAGAAGCTCGATTCACACGACGACTTCGAGAAAGGTGCTATTTTCCTCTAGATACTTTATTCAAGAAGAGTATTGCTGTACATAGTAAACTATAAATATAGGTCGCATTGCGCAACTCTGTTCTTTGCGGAAGCCATCACTTATCACTTCAATATGATACGTATTTCTCCCCCTTACCTTCCCCGATAATTACGATGTTGTTTGTTTTCTTTTTTTTCAAACGGGTTTCCTCGCTACAATTATGACGCAATAAATTATAAGATGCAAACTCTTAGCTTGTAGCGACAGTAGGCACAATTCGCTTCAGTAGAAAAAAAACTAAATGTATATCAACATTTTAAGTTCGTTGGAATTATTATCATGAAAACGGTTGGCTCATACGGATCGCATATCAGTAACCTATATGAAACATGTTATTTCTACATTGAGAAAATTTCACTATTTTCTCATAATACTGAATATAATAGTACTAAATTTGATTAGTTCCGATTTAAAAATAGTAGATTTATTATATTTACAATAAATTTCTCAGTGTGCCCTATACACGGCTTATATTTTAGACGTGTAAACATGTAAACAGGTAAACAGCATATACGTGGTGCTAATTAGAAGTTTGGGGAATTTACTCATAAAAATAAAATTGCTTACCATAATTCTGTTTCCGTCGATAACGTTCCCTTGGGCATGGTTATAGTAATTCCAGTGTTTTTTTTCCACGATTCCATCCTTAGATGGAAGAAATTTTGGTAGGTAATATTATTTTTAAAGACAAATACCCAGAACGCTTGGGTAGCACTTCGCACACGTAGAAAAAAGTTGGAACAAAAATTACTATACTGTATAACAATGTTGACGTAAGATATTTTGTTGTGGCATTTTAATAAATTGTCAGTCAAAAGAGTACATGATGTACTCAATTTATTAATATCCAGTATAGAAAAAATTGTAAGACACCAATGATTTAAAAAATTATTTTACGTAAGTCTTGTTATAAGGTATAGTAATTTTTCTTCCAACTTGTTTCTGCGTGTACACACAACATATATGCAACGTTGAATTGCGTACAATTCGTATACTCGGAAAATTTGGTTTAACTGCACAGTTTGATAAATTTTCGAATTAAACATAATTCGTGGTCACACTGAAACTGCATTTATAATTACGGTCACTGTCCTGACGTACGCGAAATATTATCTTTTCCTAACCATGACCGTACAATTATTGCAACCAAGCCCATTTTCTTTAGAGTATATATCAATATTTATATTGGTAATAATATCTGTAAAAGAAGCACGCCACATATTGATCTACAGGAGACAATTAAATTTTCTATTGTTTGTGCATCGAAATTCGTGCGATGAGTCAAACGCAAATCGGTTACGCAGACCACTAGATTCGTCGGAGAGAAAAGACAAAAAATGGAAAATTCGTCTCTCGGTGCGTACGCTGGACGCGAGACTTGGTCGCGCGTTGGTAACGACTATTTTTCTAAGTTGCAAAGGTGTAATAAATTAACAACGTGTTGCATTTATCGTTATTAGAGTATATTAATATAGTATATACATAAATATATATATATAAAAATATATTATAACAAATCGATATTTTAACTAGATGAGTAAAGTAAAAGGAAACAAAAGGAAAAAAAAATGAAAACTAGTAACGAAGAAACTGGTGTATTATAATTGTGCGAGTTTGAAACGGTCGGTCGTCGCCGGGTCCGTAGTAACGCGACTTGGCGGTTATATGAGTTTATTTGAACGATCACAAGTTAACGATTGAAAGGAAATGAATTATATATATAAAATGGTGTGAAGAATAGTCGTATTTCGATGAACGTAGTGCTTGATACATACATATATATGATGAAACAAAAGGTATATATATAAATATATAAATATATATATGAAAATAGGTGAATGTATGGGCAAACGGGGTGGAACTGTTGGTATGCGTGTAACGAACGTCTGAAATAGCGAACAACAAACATGTGAACAAACGAATCGAATTCGAGATATACAGGAAATTAAAACAAATAATATATACTTGCAATTCGAATTGTCTTCGGGAGACGAAACTGAGTCCTCGTGATTGGACAACCAATCTATATATACATAATGTACGCTACCATGCGATATAAATATACATGTCTAAAGTATGATACATATTATTGAACGAATATTACAAACGAGTATACGTGTTTATTGCGTACTTATTAGTATTCATCCTTTGTCTTTTCCTTCTTAATTTGATCACATTGATCTTAATTCGTTTTGTTTTATAAGAGTTTTATTTAATGTAACTACACTCAGAAAAAAAATATACTTATTTTAAGAAAACCGTACAAAGAAAATTTTCCTATTAAAACGAATAGAAAATCAATTAAAATTAAGAATATTCAGTTAGTATACAATAAATTTAAGTTTTTATATTAAAAGGAAATTAATGTTATGATAAATATTATTGTAGATAATACTAACGAGATTTGTATTTATAGTAAGAATATGTCTATTTGTAAATATATACGGCTAGTTCAGCTGTCATTGTCGCAGTTGTGTTTCGGTCAGTGTTCCGTGCGTGTTAAATTTATTACGTTCGGTCAGTGTTGTTTAATTAATTATATAGTGTTTGCAAATTTCAAGATAAAGTAGTGCTTCCAACAATATTTTCATACGTAGTGTGGATATGTACATATTTATATATACTGCATGCAATTGTTAGGTTAAATTTGTATCATCTGTTGAATATTCTTAAACTGAAACTCTTTTTATTCTTTTCTTGAAAAAAAATCCGTTTAATATAAATGGAATTATTCTTTAGATAAATATATGCTTTATAATAATTATTTATTCTTATTATAAGTAGAATTTCGCGTTGTCCATATAATGAATGAAAATCTTATTTAATATAAGAATATTCTATTACTCTTAAATAGACAGTTTTGTGAGTGTATATGCATACGTTCAATTGTTTGTATATAATAAGAAAGAAAATTCTTATTCAATATGTACCTTTGGTCATAGAAAATGTTAAACCTTTAAACAAGGTTTTACTATAATAGCAGGAATCCGGTCATGGTAAGTTGAAATCATATTATTATTAGATAAGGTAATGAGAAAAAAATGTCCGGGTAGTACAAATCAGTAATCAACCTCATGAATTTAACCCAAGTAGAAATGAAATTGGGCATACCCCAAATACATATAGCGTCTCAATATGGGTGGAACGTGGAATTCTTTATCAACGGATTCTTGATCTAATCAGGTTTCCATTTCTAATTAGTCCAAAAAATGGTTACTAGCCAAAGCCTTATTAGATATTCCACATTTTGCCATAGTGGTAGAAACATGGAAACTATTTTAGAATAATTTGCTGACAGCGAAAACATCAACATCAACCACACATCAATATAACAACATATCTACATCAACGAATGAAGTCGATAAGATATAAATTATTTTATTTTTTATTTTTTATGTTATAAAAAAGGATTTATTCTCTTGATTCACACCTAAATGTTCGTACTTGTGTAAGTAATATAGGGTTCTTCCGATAGTAGCTCGTGCAGTGCATCCATGCAAGCAAGCGTGCAGAATTGTGTGTTTCTATGGTGAAAATATAAAATTGAACTAGAAGCTAAATGCGTTCCGAAACAGAGAATTCTGAACGCATGCTTGCACGCATGCACTATACGCGCTGCTATCGGAAGCACCCAGAGCTTCTATTTTTGAAAATAAGGACATGGGCAAAACTCTCGGAGGGCGCGCTTCAATAATCTAGTTTATTATTAATGCAAAGACAATATTATATTATTGATGCTAAGTAATTTAATGAAATATAATATGAGAATTCTATAAGTTATTATAATCCAGTGAAAATATTAGGTGCGTTTCATGCAAATATTTTACAACAAGTTTCTAATATAACTTTTTTTAAACTATATGTTACATATGACAATATGATCTCATTTGTCCCCATTTTTAGATGCAGTATAATAATTTTTATCCTAACATTTTTCTCAGTGTATACATCTATATTCCATGTATAGGTATGTATACATGTCCCATTTCTAGATATACATCTATGTCCCACTTATAGATATACATCTATATCCCATCTATAGATATACATCTATATCTCATCTATATATAATACGAATTACGACGAAGAACAGGTTCAGTTGACGGTAAGCACATCGAGTTAATCGTAATAAAACTGTCATATATCGCTGCAATATTAAGTAATCGAAGCTTGAAGTTGTTCGTCTGGTTACCTGTACGTATAAGTTTCAAGTATTTGCGAGAAACATTTCATTCATTTACTTTCTTGCCATCTTTCAAATTTAAAAAATAAAAAACCTTAATAAATAATTTTTTTTTCTTTCAACGGCAACATTAATGGTGGATTTCAACGACGTGTTTTCAGACCGTTATATTACGTCAGACTGTAATTACCTGATTCATTTAAAACAATACTATGTAAAATTGAGGTATCGGGTATTACTTTCAAATAACCAAAATTGTATAATGCTAAAACGCATTCTAAATCATTCTTCTCAATTGTTTATATTTGAACTGTGAAAGTGTTATGTAAGTTCAAATTGACTTGCACAAATTCCACTTTACAATAGAAATCCGCGAGTCAATTATATTGTAACCGTTATATGGTCATACTTTCAGCAATAGAAATTTTCTCTCGAAATTATTATTATTTCATCAAACTCGATAGTTCAACAAAAACATGATTTTTCTGTGGTTCATTTCAATGATTTATATTTAATTTTCATTTTATGTTTTATATAAATAATATCTAGTACGCTTAAGTTAATATTTAATACATATAATGTCCTAAAAATTATACTTTTTATATCATTAAACAATTTTGAAGCAAAAGGCATTTATCCTTTATGTAATAAGTTTTTTCGTCTTAAGAAATATCGGTCAGCAATAAATCTTTATTGGCTAGTTTATTATGCAGTCCCTTGCATTTCTTTTGCATGTCTTTTTCTCATCGAAATTATCATTCCATTTTGCTACAAATGTTATTCAGCTATCCCAGCCCATTATTTAATATTTTATTTTAAATTTTAATACGTAATATTTCAAACTGCGAGCCTTTTTTATAATTGATATATTTTTCTAGAAACATTACCGTTGACTTAAGGGAAGTAATTGAAAATAATAGTCGTTAATAATTTTAACGGGTTTTACTAGGCGATGTTCCGAAATTACATGTAACGAATTACAGTTAAGTGGATTTAACTAGCATGTCTTACATTATCGTCGTCAAAGTTGCATCAGAGCCGTACGGGCCCGAAGATCACAGAGGGAAAGTGCGTTGAAGACGCGGCAATGTGAAAACGTCTAGCTTCAATAAAAAATTGCAAAAAAATAAATAAGAAATAAACACGCTATGAAATTAATGAATTATTCCTTCTACTTACAGTAATCATTTTCACTTTACGCCATTCCCATTTCACAATGTTTTGTAGTAATTAAATTTAATTGAACGACAATTAAAAGTACACATTTTTTTAATGAATTAACATTGATTGTAATATTTAAATTTTATTGATTTATAAATTTTATAATAATAGAAATTAAAGTATACACTGAGAAAAATTAAAATTGTCACAGTAACTATGGAAGTTATGTAGATAAAAATAGTAAACTAAACGATACTTTTGGTTGTGGTTACCATAATTACAGTTAATGTAACCAAAAAACATTGTAAACTCAACAAAATAAACATTTTAATATTTGTCTAGTTACAGTTACTATGTTTCTTGGCTGAATTAGCTATGTTTTTTTCTCAGTGTAAAAATGTTTATTTAATTATGTTATATAGTAATTTCGATTGCAAATTAAATGAATACAGAATGCAATCTTTAGATAAATATTTCAGATGTTAGTTATTAGGCAAATACTTCCGATGTTGCATATAAACAAAAGACATTTGTTTGCATTTGGTAACCGTATGTTGCATCCGTTAATAATGATAAAAAATAATTCGAAAATGCATCAATGTGAATGAAAGTTTGTTGATATAATATAACCTTGCTTATTATTCATTCACTGCAATTTATTATTACCGCAATAAATTGGCGTAACATACTTTTCTATTTATGAACCTTATTACAGTAATTTATCATACTTTAAAATTGAATTGTTGCTTCACATTCTAATCATGCTGAAATTATTTTCCTCGAATTTATTAAATTAAGTCGAATAAAATAAGTACCAAGTTAAAGAAAATTCCGTCTGTATTTTATAGATAAATAAACATCTGGACAAAAATGAAACATATATGGACCATATATATTGTGTTTCAAACCATCCGTACCACCCAATTATTTCAAAGAGTCTTCTCCAAATAAGAAAAAAAAATAAGAGTTTAATATTTTTTTCGTCATACCTGCACACGAAATGGTCTTTCGCGGGCCTGTTAAGCGAGCGCGAAGTAGAGTTTATTTACCCTGGGGTTCGAAAAATATCTTTCCTCGCTTCGCGAGTTTTTTTCGCTTTGCGAAAATTCTTTCGGGAACGTAAAACAAAGATTTTAGCATTGGCCCTTGAAAGGCCATTTCGAGATTCGGTATGAGGAAAAATAACATAAGTATCAAGTGAGCGAAGCCCTTTATTACTCGCCAAAGCTGGCACTGTAACCTCGAGTGGCCAAAAGGAACCTCGGGGCGTCTTCGGTGCCCCTCGGTTCTTTTCGGCCGCTCTCAGCTCCAGTCCCAGCTTGGCTCGAATAAAGCATGCTTCGCTCCCCAGATACTTAATATACTATTAATATTCTACCCCATGACACCAAAAATGACCCTCCTCCCCCTCCCTATGGGGAGCTGAAGAGGTAAACTTTAAAAAGTTAAATGGCATCTCTCATTCTTTATTGCATATTCGGATTCTGCACAAAAAAATAAACAACTCTTGTCCGAAACATATTTTTTAACTTTTATTAGGTGGCGCTGTAATCGGTTATATACATTTTTCCCCAATTTTGCAACAAATTGAAAAAATCTGAAGATTTACAACGGAACATGGAAAGAGGTATTTGTTACGCGTAAAAAATTTTTGGTACTAAAAGACGCCACTCCTCCTAGAACACAAAAAGGGAAGACAAGGGGCAACTTGGACATTTTATATCAGGCCTTTGACTTTTCGATTAAAATTCAAACATTGCAAAAAAAGAAAAACATTACTTCTGAAACATTTTCGTATTTACTGAACATGTTTCAGTAATAAAGTGAAAAGCTTTCTTAATTAATTCTAAGAGAATGTAACGTTAAAAAGTATTTGAGGAAAATTTCGACAATACTTGCTGAATAAAAAAACACATTTTCCGACAATACGGAAACCCTGCCAACACCACCATGCAAACACCAATAAGCGCGCCCAACCGCTCCCGGAACAGACAAACAGCGCCGTGAACCGCTCGACCAATGAGCGCGTTGCCGCTATCCCCAATATAAGCGCGCACAATCGGCTACTCGAGTCAGAGCCAGCGGAGTAGCCGGACCAGGAGGATCCA
>JABFPN010001168.1:0-32324 GCA_022817305.1 Leptoteleia sp. ZL-2020
TCAGTCTCGCTAATCTATTGCCTATATCGATCATAAACCAATTATTAAACAATTTACTAAAATTTTATAAAGAGATTATTAAATTGTACGAAACTGCATTGAATTACTATTTTTAATAAACTAATTTAATAAATTTTAATCAATGAGTTTTCCACATAATGATATTCTGTAAGTATATGCCAAATTAGTAATCTTTTTATTAAAAATGATATTTTTTTCTCTTAGTGTATGGAGAGAAAAGATTAATAAAAATTAATAATATTGTTAGTAAACTGTTCATTTTTTGTACATACTTATATTTTTTATATAGTCCTTAGTTAATATGAATTTTTAAAAATTGGCTTTTTAAAAAAACCTATAAAAATGTTTTAAACATTGCATATCGAAATGCAATACTACAATTTACTTTAAAATAATTTTTAAATAAATTCGAACCCATCAAAAAAGTATTCTCGTACATATAATAAATGTATTTGCAAAAAATAATATTATTAATTAATAAAATACAAGATATAAAACTGTATTGTTTAAAATACATTTCATTTCATTTAACTTTTTTTTTTTTTGTTTTCGTGATCATTAAAAACAATACTCACTGCAATAGACAAATGCAGTAAGCAGGTTATGAAATAAAGGATTTATAAGGATAACATTTTATATGTGTTGTTAAACTTATTTCGCGTAATTGATACAATGAAGGAAGAATAAAACACAATTAAAATGAAAAAGAGTGAACAGTTTAATTTAAAGTGTGTAGAATTGCAATATGTGTAACTTTGTTCAAAAGTTGATACGTAACTTTCGCTCCCTATATGGTTGAATACGCGACATCTCTTTTAAGTTCTGTACTATGTATGGCATAATATTTACAAATCCCGGGTTGCACTTTAACGGAATAATTTACATTGAATTACGATAGTGTTTTTGGAAAGAATAATTAATCGAGAGTTTACATTAACATATTTTGTTAAATAAATTAAGAATACTAATAAATAATCGAATTAATAATTTCAAAGGTTTTATAACAATGTTAACAATTGTACTGGTATTTTTTAGAATCTTTGAATAATTATTGTCATATGAATGAACTGACTATTAAGAGGAAACTTAAATTCATTGTCTAAATATAAATAATTTTGTCTTTTTTTAGTTAATAAATTAAATTATTAACATGAATAAGTATTTCTATGAATTGTTCTATTAATGGCATAAATATTTGAGTGATAAAAATATCAATTAAGGAATTAATTGCAATTATATTTTAACCTAAAAGTTAAAAAAAGTACTTTCAACATTAAAAAATTAGGGTATTAAATGTTAGATAAAAAATACTTAAAATGCATTTTTCATTAAATAATAGGTATATAAAGTCACTGAGAACAAATATCGAGAACACGTATTCATCTTGCTGAACCGCTAGGATTTCCTTTGATATCTGTGCTCAGAATTCTTCAAGACCGTTGGAGCAAACCGAAATGTCCTTCCCTGATTAAGCAAATCAATCTATTAAATGCGCAACCCAGGAGGAATTTGACGCGCAAGGTCCTCTTCTTCACTCTTGTAATCTCCTCTGATCGGGGTCTACAACGTCAAACTTGCAAATGATGTAACCATTAAGAATTTGATTCATTAGAAAATTGCAGACAATTATCAAGGACAAAAAAAAGTGCGAGTTCAACACGAAAAGAAATACCAAATTTCGGGAGTAAGGATAGTCGTTGGTCAGGGAAATTAATGATACAAAATTATCCCTACTATGAAAGATGACGATATATTAACAATTTATGCTGCTATCATGGAAAACAATAGAACTTATAAAATCGTTCCTGAAAATGATTTATGTGATTCAAAACCACCTGCACATCTTGAAGTTAATCGTAAGATATTAACAATTATCTTCAATTAAAATTCATTTTCACTTTACAATTATTAGTATAGCATTAAAAAATAAAACGTTTTCAAAAATCAAAATGTAAATAAACATTTTATCCCAGTTCACATTTTTATAAGGGTTCTGAAATCTACTAAATTCAAGTAAATGACCGATATTTGTTCACGTATTATACAATATACTTATTATATAATTTATATTACAGATCAACATAAATTATTTAATAAAGAAACAAGAAGTAGGAATTTTTCACTTGGATCATATCCAACGTGTACCAAAAGTTTACTTAACACAACAACAAGAGTCGACAATCGTTTAGAATTGATCTGCGCCTTTCGGGGTACACCGAATCCTACATCAACGTGGTATAGGTAAGTTTTGATAACATTTACAATCACATATTGATATTTTATATATAAAATAATATAATAATATTTACTTTCCAATCAGAAATGGCAAAAGGATAAAGCGGTCAAATAGAGTTAAAAAATATTTTGATGGCGCAACGTCGAGGTTGGAAATATCAAATGTACGATTTAGCGATGGCGGTGATTATATTTGTGAAGCTACGAACATCTTTGGTTGTACAAGAAATAATTGCAAGGTATCGTTAACGTTTTAAATTAAAAGTTCGTATAACAAGAGTTGTATGTTAATGTTGTTAATATTATATTATAATATTTGAAGAGAACAGAAAAAATTCCATAATTTTTATGAGTTAACACAAGATATTTCAAATAAGAAATTAATAGTATGCTATTATTATGTATTTTACCATTTTAATTTTAACAAGTGTTTTTATTTGTGATTATTTAGGTAAACGTTCTCAATTTACAAGATACATCCTCTGCTGACAAGGAGCAACCAACATTTTTGCAACCCCTTTCAGATAAAGTAGTAGTAATAGAAGGATATTCCGCTGAATTGCAAACTAGATTAACTGGTAAAGTAGAAATTAAATAAGCTTAATATTTTTATTTAAAATTTATGTTTAAATTAAAGAATAAGGAAAACAAGAATTATAAGAAAGTAAAAGTAATTCGCGGTTCAAAATTATTTTGGTAATTATCCATGTAGAAGACGATAACTGATCGATTATGAACAAGGACGGAAACTCGCAAATTTCCACCCTAGGGTGGAAAACGACTAGTTTCCTGTCATTGCGTCCTTGGTGCACAATATTCTATTGTATGATTTAATAATGTATTTTTTTATATACTATATATTTTTTTATTATACTATACATTTATTTTGCAGGAACACCACCGTTGAATATTATATGGCTAAAAAATGGCAAAAAAGTTGTTGACAGTGATTATCAAACTTACATTTTATACGAAGATGGTAGTACCGCGTTGCGATTTGCCAAAGTACATTACCTAGATGCAGGCGAATACACATGCATCGTAGAAAATAATTTTGGCAAAATTTCTTGCAACGGATTGTTAATGGTTCAAGGTAGTTTAAACCAAGTAAACACATGTTTATTTAAATAATCTATACTCTGAGAAAAAAGAATGTTAAAGAATACGTTTATAGTAAACACCGGATATACTTGTCTAATGTAAACAAAAATATCGTGTACGTAAAAATAAAATATGCTTGATATTAAACAACAATAATAATATTTTGAATAAATTTTACTAGACTCGAGTAGTCTAGTATGTTTAACATAATGAAATCGAAGTAAATTTCGTTGACATAATGAAGTTATGTTCAGTCCCTATTAGATACGTATATGGTTGAATCAGCTATTATATAAATTACTTATACGCAAGGTATTATTCAGCATATATATTCAGTATATATCTTATTTTTATTTTAACAGATTACGACACAGTTCCTAAATCAGATTTGCGGTTTTTAAAAACTCCTGTATCAGTTTTTACGACTAAAGGAGAAAATGCTTGCTTTTGTGTACGAATTGATAATGACAAACCAGTCGAAATCGAATGGACAATCAATGGAAGAAACGTTAAGAATGATTACAGATGCAGGGTAAGTTCCAAATATTCAAAGTTTTAATTAAATATACTTCTGTCGAATACGGATAATTAAATATTAATTATAGTAATTACACATTCAATTATTTAAAATCTTATCAATTTATTGTCTAATTTTACTATGATTTTGGTAATATTTTCTTATTTCTATTGTCTGTAAAAATGAAATATATATATGTTTATATCTTTTTTAACAATTTTTTTAACAATATTATACCAATTATTGCCATATATCGATCATGTAAGGCCATATACGGCCATGTATGAATTAAGAAGAAACATATATGTGCATATATGAAATTGTCTAAACATATATGTCTATATATGAAATTCATAATTAAAATAAAAGAAAGAGACAAAAAGTATCATTTGGTTTAATTTAAATTACAGATCGACAAAGATGGATCAACAAGTATTTTAAGAATAAATGACGTAACACATCGGGATAGCGGAGAAGTGCGATGCACGGCTTTTTTATTTGGACGACGAAATATGTCCATAAGTTGCGCTTGCGAATTGTTCGTTGGACGTTTCTCAAAGGAAACACCATGCAGACCTCTGATATCTATAAGTGTTCCTTCCTCTCCTCGAACGTTTCGCAAAAAAATCGAACGATCGACCGATCATCAAAGTATTCAAACGGCTGCTTTGAATCTGCACCAGATAAACAAGAAAAATTTATTTCCACCCCTAATTTTCGACAAGATCTGGAACGGTAAAATTAATATAAGAAAAATTAGCAGTCGATCGACCCAATCGCCGAAGAGTCATGACAAAGAAAAAAAGGAAAGTTTGAATAAAGTTGAACAAAATTTAATGAATTACAACGAAGATGATTCTTTAATCAACGAAGCGAACATGGAACTTCACGGGGCAGATAATTTTAATGCGACGACGCCTACGATATCATTGTTAAACGAAATGGAAAATACTCAAACTTCTCGTAAACAACCGGATACAGGGAACACTGCACGTAATCAACCTGCCTTTATATTAGATGCACCTAAGGATGTTATTGCTCTAAAAGGATCGACGGTGATTCTTAAAGTGACGTATCAAGGTCATCCTCAGCCGATTCTTAAATGGCTAAAAGCGGTAAGGGTTGATTAAACATTATTTCTAAAATATTAGTTAAGGGACCCGATCAATTGTTTGAAAAAAAAATATCTTTCCAATGAACAACTGTTTGATTGTTAGTTTCATATTTATGTTTTTAATACTTATTGCATATATTTTGACTGTATATACATATAATAAAAATCATTTTCAAACTGATAATAAACATCATTAAATATTATTAAGTAATTTCTACAATTAATCATTAATACAATTAGGACATTTAATTTTGCATTTGCGAAGGTAATTTTAAGAAATTGGATTTTATTTGTTTGTTGGGAAACATCAAAGAAAAAACGAACAGCATTTTCAATGCAAGGCTGAGTACAAAGTAAATTTAATAGCGTTATTTTCGTGTTTTTATTCAACGATGTTGTGAAACTTTACAGACGTGCAAGGAATCATGAAATTTTGCCGGGATTTGGTCAATTGTTCGAATAAGCAATTGATTGAATTAATAATTGTTCGTTAGTTTCGTTAATTTCCAAGAATAATTTTTTCGGACCATTATTTTTGAACAGATGTTCATTCGAGTAATTGATCCCATCCCAATTTTGTCACATTGAAAACAACATTTTTATGTCATTAATTTTGTTAAAAGATAACTTAAATTCACTTATATTATTATTATTATTTTCATATATATTTTTCATTTAACAATAAGTAAGAATTAGAATGATTAAAATCATTTACGTCAGTCACATATTATTGTACCATATAAAATAAAAGTAAGTCACATATTATTTAAGATATACATTAAAATTAAATATATTTTAATTAAATAATAATTGGTTAAATCTGTGAAACGACCTTGCTCAGTTTAAACGGCTTAGCTTGTGTTCTTTTGTTTGTTGCTTTTTTAGTTTTCAATGCGCGAAATACAATCCTGTTCTGGTATACGAATGAGATGTATTTCGTTTCACCTATGTCACTTGTGTTTGGACATTTTCCTTAGAATTGTAATGCATTTTCATTCAACATTAATTGTATTTATAATTCTGTAATCTTATAATATAAAGTACACTATTTTTTGACGATGTTTATTAAACAAAACGTAATAATTCACTTTTTGTAAATCTTATTATAATTTAGGTAATCGTAAACATTTACATATATATGAAGATAAATTTGATATTATATATAATATATAATATAGCTAACTAAGAATCTAATGAAAACAAATGTCCAAATTTATATAGCAAATTACAATTTGTTTTCAACAACTGATTGCAATATAATATATAATTTACTATATAAATTTGGACACTTGTTTTCATTATATTCTTACTTGACGTTTATATAATTTGCTATAACTCTTAATCCTACATTTTAAATATAATGAATCTGTTAATAAATTGTTAATGCTGTAAGATAACATGACTAGCATTTAACGCATTTGTATCGAATGTCACTTGACATTGAGTTAATATGTAATCATTATCCTTACTTCATTATACATGTATACTTCAAATTAGGTGAATTATTCTTCAAATCGAGTTTCAATTCAAAAATGATAGTTTAAATATTATTTTTTTGCATATACCGCAGACTACCTATTAAAAAAATGAATGAGATTGTTGGTATGGAAAATAACTTGCTCTTTTGTGTAAACGTTATGTTATCATCATTTTTCAGGGCCGAGAATTAGTTCCTTCCGACAGAATAAGTATTACAAATAATGAAGGCGTCTCCTGCTTAACATTGGATGCGATTACATCCGATCAAGCTGGCAAATACGCTGTACTTATTGAGAACAATTTGAGCCGAGATTGCCGATTCGTTAGTGTTGCCGTAGAAGGTAGCTATTATTTTTTGTATGCATTTAATAAGCAGTGCACGGTTGCATTGAATTAAGGATAAGAGTGATATGAATTTTTTATACGTAAAACATTTCTTAGTTATTTTATTTGAAAACTAAAAATAAGAATATGTAACTAATTAAATTTTAGAAGACTTTTTAAATTGTCTAATCAGAGAAGATTACTTTTAAGGAAGTAGATTCTAATTAAAGGTAATTAATTGTTCTATTTATATTTTATTGGGAATTGTTTAAATTTATACAATATGTAAAGTGATTACGCGTCAAAACGCTTTTCTGGTTATCTCAACGTCCTTAGTCATATTGGCCATATTGGCCAATGATAAAAACTTATCATTATTACTTCAAAACATTGATGTAATAATAGTATTAGGGATGGAGTCAATAGTTCGAATGATCATCCTAGTAAGAATGAAACATACATGGTCCATATATGATTTAACAAATTCATATATGGACACATATGTTTTGTTCTTAATTCATATATGATCATATATGGCCATGTATGGCAATAATTGATATAATATTCTAGCAATATATGGTTTCTATAATTTCCGTATAATTAATTCAATTATTACCATGTATTTCAAATAAGAAAAAAACATAGAATAAAAGTTCTCTTTGAAAAAAGTTGATCCATTAGTATCGTGACGTTATGTGTTAACCGCGTGTATCAATTCCGCAAAATTTACTTTACTTTAAATATAAATTGCAGAACGTGCGCCATAAAAATGGAAACATTCTTCATCGAATTTTATTTTAGTTTTTTGTAAACACTTTGAACGCGTTCGTTATCGCGAATTGAAGAAACATTTATTATTTTTTAATATTCGCATCAAATTGTATACACTGTACATTTTTGTTGACTCGAATTCAAAAGCAGCTAGTAATATATTAAGTAGACGCGTGCAATGCTATACAATCCAGTTCTTTGTGAGATGCAGATGGTACACGAGTAGTCACGTCAACTTCAATGACACCGTAAGTCCTCGTGGATGGACGCTTCAAACACAAGCCGTGCATTAATCAAAGTCGTTGTTTACTTTCATCAAATTCAGTGTTCGCGCATGAGAATTTCTCGCGTGAGGTTTTAAACAAAAATAACAAAGTACATATTAAACTGTGAAATCCGTACTTTTAATACAATACGAATAATGCAAGGTAATTCAAAGTTAATATACGTAATTTTTACAAGTTTTAATTCTTAACTTGTTAACTACTTATTAAATTGAAAAAAATCCCTGGTAAAAATGAAACATATATGATCGTATATGTTTTAACAATTTCTTGTTTTAACAATATATAGACATATATGTCACAATTCATATATGGCTATATATGGCCATTGCTATAATATTGTAGCTATATATGGTCTCAATTATTTCCTTATATTGAAATCAATTATTATCACATATCAACCATATATGGCCATATATGGTCGAATATGAATTAACAGAAAACATATATGTCCATATATGACATTGTTAAAACATGTATGAACCAGATATGTTTCATTTTTACTTTGGAAGTAGTAACAAACTGTATAATTATGATATTATTTATTGTAATTTTATATATTTTATGAATACTGTAAATTTATATTACTAATTGTTGTAGTTTTACAATGCAATGTTTTATTGTAGTAATGTATTTCAATAATAACAATTTTGTAAAATTAGAGGCAATTTATTTTTTTATTTTTCATACATATATATATATTCACTTTTCTACAAAGTACAAAAAGTGGGCAAACTGTTTCCGTTTAATTATTTGACTCTCTAAATGTATAAAAACATTGCTTTTTTTATGTGCTTAATTTTAAGAACGTTTTATTCTTCAGTTGCTTACAACGTATTTGTGCAATGACAGATTGGAGGCACTATAATACCGTTTTACAGTAACAGGTGGTTGAGAAAATCAGGTGCACTTAGCACGTGGAATTAACAGTACCATTTTGTCAGATTATATTCTAGCTTTTACTTTACGTAAATTCATTTTATATATTTTCTTCCTTTCAATTATAACTTTATTATTATATTCAATTTTGCTATGTAAATTTTTGCAAAAATAATTCACAGATGAAAAAATTAAGATTGAATAAAGTAAAACAAATTTTTTTTAAAAAAAATATAATCAAAACATGACTAATTGCAAGGTCTTACGATCGAAACTTCGTGGTAATTTAATTTCTAGAATAAGTTTTTACCCTACTTATGAATTTTCTGTTGCAAAAACCACAGGAATTCATAAGAGCTCTTTTTCTCTTATGAAACCCTGTGTTCCTTTATCCAAGACATATAAGAACTTTATTTCCTTATACGAAATTATTGAATTTTTACCAGGCTAATACTTTTTATAAACTTTCCAGGTACGTCTCCCATTCATATGATGCGTGAATAATCGTAGAATTCTGAATATTCAAAGCATGCCTATTTATCGATCGTAGCTAATAATGTATAATTGATTAAGGTCCCCCGGAGCCACCGGCCGGTACACCTTGCGTCAGCTTGAAAGCCGGCAATCGCACTAGCGGTATCGTTGTGACTTGGTGTTCTCCACCGTACGACGGAGGTTGTGCTCTTACCGGTTACTCCGTGGAGATGCGTCGTAGCGAGGAGGCCGATTGGTTGTTAATCACAGAAACATGTCACTCGCTTAGTCACACCGTGACTGATCTTAAGCCAGAAGAAACGTATCAGTTCCGTGTCAGAGCTGTAAACATGCATGGTGCCAGTGAACCGAGCGTCGAATCAAAACCGATCACGATTCCGACCGATCGAATGATGGAAAAGGATAACAAAGGCAGCGAATCGGACGACGCGGATGACTCTGGTGAATATAAGCAAACTTTTTTTAATTAATATTTGCATTAAATCAATGTTGAGAATGAGTGTTTTTAATTGTGGACGTGCGGATTGTTTCATTAGAAATTCAACGTTATCGCGTTGAAAGATAAGGAATAGGTATTTGAGTGACATTCATTCATGATCTACATTTATTTTGATGCGGGGAAATAATAATTGTGTAATGCAGCGTGGAAAACACAAAAAGATTGTCGGGATAATGTATTTAATTTACGAATTAAAAGAAAATGATTTACCAGAAATCGGTTTTGTTTAGGTATACGAGTAATTTTGTTGATTTTCTTGTGTCAAACAATTTATTTTTATCTATATCAATACTCAAATGAATGAACAATTAATAAATTTTATTGTGTCATTTGAGAAATTGGAGTAAAACATTTTTAATTGAGATGTTATGTAATTAAAATATTGTATTAATTATTAATAAAAAGCATATAAGTATTTCTTATTAATATAAATAGCAGTTGGGTTATTTTAAGAATGAAATTATTATTATAGTAAATATTTTAATAGTATTAATTATTAATGACATCTAAATATACTTGATTCTAAATTTATTTTAATGACGTCTATATTAACAGAGAAACTATAACTCAATGTATTCAATGCAGATTTAATTATAATTTTAAAATTGAAGTAGCTAATAAAATGTGGGTTTAACATTTTGTAATTCTGGTCATGCTGTTAAAAACTGGTTTAAAATTGGATCTCCGTATTAAATAGATTTAAGTTAACATTTCTTATCATAATAAAAATTATATTAATTTTTTTGTATATTATTTAATTTGTATATTAAATAAATCCACAATAATAAAGTCTTAACTTTTTCTTCAAAATAATGAAAATATAATTATATTATTGTTGTAAAATTATGAAATGTTAGTACCATTTACTACATTTTTCTTTCTATACAACACAAGGTCAAATTCAAACAGTAATTTTACAAAACAATAAAATTTTACCATCAATGTGGAAAATTCGTATAAATTTCACTATATTTAGTTTCTGTGAAATTTATCAGTATTTTATGATTAGAATGGCGAATTCTATTCGTCTCGTTAAATTACGTTATTCTTAACATGTCGTAAAAAATAACAAATAAACTTTAAGTTTACATCAATTTCAATAAGTTAAATAACTAGTTTAGAGTATTATTAGATTTATTAACGACTTTATTAATCACAATACAAATCCGTGTTTCGGATAATTTTGTTGAACGTGTTTCAGAAAGTTAATAAAAAATCTCTATAATACATAATATTATTTAATAAAACCCAAGGTACAAGTATTTCAAAATAATATTTGGGCCTTTAATTAAATGTCTCCCGCCAGAAATGTTTTGAATTGAAATACAATTAACATTTTATTTCATATTTTTATCTAACATACTTGCAAATCAATTAATTCATATTTTTTTAGCGAATTCTATAGCTTTCGTTAATAATATTACATCCGTGTTGAGGGAACTCTTATTGTACCACGTTTTCTGGAGATCGTCCCAAATGTGACAATGTTCGAAAGGTCAAATTGCTTAATCAAGCACATAATTTATTATTCTACGCGCGAATTTAACCTTCGGACCACCAATCATTTATTTGCAGTATAATTGCTAATTATGACAGGAATTTCACAAGTGATACATTGATCACAGAAACTTTGAATGTTTATTTTAAACAAAATTGACACCAAAAATATAATAAAATTTAAGTATAATTTTTTTTTCTATTCCATACATGGTCATATATAGCTATACATAGTTGATATATGGCTAAAATTGATATAATATTCTAGTCATATATGCTTTTAATAATTTCCTTATATTGAAATCAATTATAACCATATATCAAGCATATATGGCCGCATATGGCCATAAGAAATATATGTTACAATAATCGTATATATTCTATAGTGAAACTATATTTCTGTCAGTGTAGAATTGCACGATAATTCTTCACAATAGACAAGTATATCTGACGTTTACTATAAAGTCTAGTATTTTTTATAATTTTTTTTTTCTCAGTGTAATAAATTTCTTTCTGTATTGTCCCATTGTAAAAGTATTTTCAAATTTTGGTTTAATATAAATAAGATTGTTAATAGTCAAAATAGATACATATTCATATTATTTTGAAATACTCTTCAGGCGACTACACTTTGGATGATAACGACAAACCTGTTGTGCCGGAAGATAGCAAACTATTTACAGATCGCTATGACATTTTCGAAGATTTGGGTAGAGGAAGATATGGGATTGTTCGAAGAGTCACTGAAAAGTCAACCGGTGCATCGTACGCTGCTAAATTTATAAAAACAATTAAAATGGCAGATCGGAAGCTAGTACAAGAAGAAATGAAAATAATGAATATGTTAAAACATCCGAAATTACTTAGATTAACGGCAGCTTTTGTGAAACCTAGAGAAGTAATAATGGTGACAGAGTAGTAAGTAAATATTATGAAATTATTATTATTTATGTAATAAAAATCTACAAAACATCATTACAATTAGTCGTAATGATTTCAAGTTAAAACTAATAAAGCTTTTACCTTCGCCATATTAGAAATTTTACTATAAATTTTCGGGAATATTGTCCTAGAAGAAAATTTGCTAATAATGTTTAGAATCTGTTCTGTAAATATTAATAATAATAGCTAATACTTGGACGTAAATTTCAGCATTTCAGGTGGTGAGCTTTTTGAAAGAGTTGTTGTTGATGATTTTACTTTAACCGAACGAGACAGTATATTATTTATACGACAAATATGTACAGCTGTAAAATATATGCATGAAAATAATATTGTTCATTTGGATCTGAAAGTAAGTTTGAAATTATATAACGATATATAAATTCCGTACATATAAATCTTGGCAAACATTTTTGTAATATTTGTTCAACAAAAATGAGAATTTCGAATCTATACGATTTCAAAATTGCATGTAAATAGATTATAAGTACGATTTTTTATATTTAAATTAAATCTTAATAATTAATAATTTGTATACATGAATTTATATCTGAATAACTGTAACCATTTATATATTTATTTCAGCCTGAAAACATAATGTGTCATACTCGAACCTCTCATCGAATTAAAATTATCGACTTTGGTTTAGCGCAAATTTTGAAACCGGGTGTTCCAATTAGAGTTTTATTTGGAACGCCCGAATTCATGCCACCAGAGATTATAAGCTACGAACCAATCGGCACTGAATCAGATATGTGGAGTGTGGGAGTTATCTGTTACACTTTGTAAGTCGATTAATATCAAATTATGGACACGAATTCTTAACTAAATTATTACGTAAACATATTTACAACTTATTGCATTTCCATAATATTCATTTTGTACAAGAACAAAAAATAGTCAAACTATTTTTTTGTTTATTTAAATTCCAAGGACATAAAAGTGCATGAAAATAAAGTTATTTACATTTTGTATATTGAAAACCTTTAATTTTTCAGTACCATAAAAAGTAAAATTTTTTACGAAATCAGTAATAATATATGAGATTTGCATAATATTAAATATTTTTTCTTATGATATTTAAAATAAATTTTTTGAAAACGTAAAGTATATCTTTTTCTTGTTAAAATTATTGTAATATTTTGTATTTATTTACAGACTGACTGGTTTATCTCCATTTATGGGTGATACTGATGCCGAGACATACGCGAACGTAACTAGAGCTGTTTACGATTTTGACGATGAAGCATTCGATGCTATTTCGCAAGATGCTAAGGATTTTATAAGTGCCTTATTAATTAAAAAGAAGGAGTACGTGCATTTAGCCCTTCTGCCATAGTTTAGCTATAGTTTCATTATATATTTTATTCCGATTTTGATAAATAATTTTAATTTGATTAATGTAATCATCTTAATTAAACAATTAAGATTTATTTGCAATTTTTGTTATACACTACCTTTAATATTAATCACTGTAACGGAATTAACTTTTTCTGTACAATTTGCAGATTGAGAATGTCAGCCAAAGCCTGTCTCGAACATTTGTGGATTACTCAACATACAGAAAATATGAGTAGGGTTGCGTTACCAACTGAGAAATTGAAAAAGTTCATTGTACGACGAAAGTGGCAGGTAATATAATAAACGAGACAATTTTAATTAGCATTATATTATGTGAATGTATTATATAGATAAATATTAGATTCTAATATAAAATTTTTGCAGAACATATCATTCAATCTTATATCAGTTATTTTGCATATTACTTTTGAGTCAACAAATTTACTTACGTATATTACGTATAAAGATGATTTTACGAACCATTATTTTTTTCGCATTTTAAAGCATGCTTGATTTTATGGTTTTGTCTTACTAAATGTGTTTTTTTTTTCATTTAAATAAATCGTATTACTTATAAATAATCGTTTGAGATATTAACAGTGTGTATTTAGTTGAGATTTTTACTAACAGAAAACGGGGAATGCTATTCGTGCTGTTGGAAGAATGGCAATGCTATCAAATAGCAAGCGAAGTCCATCGATTTCACCAACAAATTCATCTTCTCAATTCTTTGATGACAAATTTTGCTTGAAAAATATGACGGATGATTGTATAGAAAATGAACATTCCAAAGAAATAATTAATGATGAAAATGATAGGACGAATGAACAGTCAAATGACAATCAAAAACAAACGGAGGACATTATACAGGAAAAGGTATGTAATTCGAATGAACACGATTTGGAAAATGTAGATGAAACTATAGACGTGTCGATAGAGAACGAGGTACCAATTTCGGATACGAATCGATCTACGGAGGAAATGGAAAATACTAACATAGTAGAAAACTATGAAATATTGGAAGAACAAAATAATTATGACGATAAGAGGAATCTGAAAGATCTCACAGAAAAATGTATAAAAAATGAAATTGAAAATAGCGAATCTGCAAATACAAATGAATTAAATCATGTAGATAATAAAACTTCTTCGATGACACGTGTTAAGTTTAGGATAAACGATTCGGCAGAAATTAACGATGCGGAAGGTAAAGTCAACGAAGACTATGTTAATAATGAGAACAAGTTTGGTAAAACAGAAATTTCTACAGCTACTTTGATATTAACACCTTTACACCCCGCAGAGGAAGTAAGTGATGAAAAAGAGTTATTTAAATCCGAAGCAATAATATATCCAGAAATTCCAAGTCTATCTCAGAAGGAAGTGTACGAGAATGCGATTGAAGCGAGAATAAAAGATGACGATGCGTCAAAGGTTGTTGAGGAAACCGACGAAGAGAAACACATTTTAGATGACAATACTGCTGACAATACTGCGGTTCAATTTAATGAAGAAAAATCAAGTGAAATAACGAATACAGAAATAGGATTCAAATTGAATAGAACTGATTTGATTACAAATAAAACGTCAAAATGCCCCACAAAAGTCGAATGTTCATATACATCTCCAGTACCTCTTCAAACCCGCACATCGGAAAAAGTTTTGCGGAAATCAATTTCGCATCAAACAGGTTTGTTATTGATGTAGTTCAGTTGTCGTCAGAAAAATAATTTTTAACAATACTGAATGCCAAAATTTTGTTGCAAATAAAAAATTTATATTAGAAATTATTATATTTCATACGATATATTAAATATTTTTTATTTTATTATGTATAAAATATGATTTTCTATAATAGCTAACTTGTATATATTATATTATACGTAAACGATTTCTGGTCTTTCATTCTATGTTACCTAAGTAATATAATTAAGAAATTAACATAAATTCTTTTTGTAGATACCGCTGAAGTTGAAGCCCCGCGGGTAACAGGAATTTATCGAAATCGATTTAATTTGCACACTGGGAATGTCAGTCGAACGGCAAAGTTGTTCGAGACGAAGGATACAATGGCACACTCTAGTATTGAAAAGAATACAAAAAATATTCACGGAGATCACGAGACATTTCAGAAAGCATTCGCTTTTTGGAATAAATGATATTTTTATTGTAGTGTACATTATAGTTTATAGTTGATGATGAAAATGATCATGACCAAGTACCTGATTTATTCAATTACGTAGAAGTTTAATAATAACTGTGTATTTTTTTTGTATTTCAGGTATTCTTTCGGTTTGAATTTGCTTGCAATGAAATAACAGAGATTTGTAGCAAATTAATTAATTGTGAAATTAATTTTAGAATTTATCATTTGTTATCATTTATTACAGAACTTTTATTATCTATAAAATAAGGCGAAATTTACATTTGTCGTTATTAACATCATTAGCCGTCAAGTTGAATTAGAACTTCGATAATTGTTTAAATTAATATGACTGAGAGTGTAAGAAGTATAATTTACAGAACAAATACGATTACAGGTAGGCAGTTTTAATTAGTCTGCAATTGAAGACTTCTTTTATATTTATCCCATAAAAGATTTTACTTATACGATCCTACGAATTTAATATTACGAACTCTTATATATAAGGAAAACTCATACATATATATATATATCTAAGGAAAGAATAAAAACCTTTTACAAAAATAAATTTTAGTTTTCGATTAAAAATAGTTTTCAGCAATTTGTTTTAGTTTCAATAGTATGCAAAAGAATTTTAACAAAAAAAAAAAATAATAATTTTTGTACCTTGCTGAATTATTTTGAAAATTAGAATTATTTTAAGGCTAACTGTAAAACAATTATCAGAATGTGAAATGTAATATGTTTTCAGTGCAGATAAGAACCATGTAATGGGTATTGATTGTAAAATAGTTAACATTTTACAGTCGACTTCCACACATTTGCTATTT
Organism: Leptoteleia sp. ZL-2020; assembly: GCA_022817305.1. Taxonomy (NCBI): domain Eukaryota; kingdom Metazoa; phylum Arthropoda; class Insecta; order Hymenoptera; family Scelionidae; genus Leptoteleia; species Leptoteleia sp. ZL-2020. Next base: position 16,473 of record JABFPN010001168.1, read on the forward strand.
TCGGGACCGGAAACATTCACACATTTTCTGTTCCGGTGAAGAAACTGATTGGTTGAAATAAAAGGTTGGCAGAAACTGATTGGCAGTTCCAGTCCGTAAACAGCAAATGTGTGAAAGAAAAAGCAGAAAATGTGTGGAAGAAAAAATAAGTGAATGACAAATGTGTGGAAGTCGACTGTATTTTATTTTTTCTTTTTTTAGAGTTATTTTTTTCTCAGGATAATTAATAGTCATGAACGTTATTTGCTTCCTTCCCCACACGAGTACACGCTGACTCACATCATGGAACGACTTTTGTAGATGTTTATGCATGCAATGTATATCAGGTAAGTAGTGATTATAGAATGAACGCCTAAGTATACTATGGTCGATTCCATTCGTCTTTACTTTCATCGTATATCACTTGCATCAGTATTTAAAAGTCGCCCCAGTCGCGATTGGTATTGAGAATGGGAATCTTTCGAATAGACTTATTGAGACAATATAATATAATATAAACATGATCTTTTCCAAATGAGAAAAATTAATATTAAAAATTTAAAATATTTCGGGTAATTTTGCCAGTAAATTTAAGAATATTTAATTCCCATTAATCTTTTATGAATATGTAGTACAGGAAATGCGCAAACAAATTTAACAATTTACTATCTATAACTTGAAAGTATAGAATATATGAAATACTTTATAAAAAATACTATATAATGTAGTGAAATTCAGGAGTATATCAAATAAGTAAATTAAATTAACAAATTTGTTAGTATTACATATGATTTTTACAATTTTTACAAGAATATTCCACATTTACTATAAAAATAATAATTTGATGAATATCATTTTTCTCCGCGTAGTTTTTAGTTCCTCAGAATAACTGTAAAAGGCAAGAAACTAATCCAACCAGTATACTTCATTTTTTTTAATGCACTCATAAAGCTATAATTAGATAATCATGTCTAAATAAAGCTATCCAAATTATTAAAGCAAGTAGCAATGAACTCTTTATAATTTAGCTGACTAAATGAAAAAAAAACTTGACTTTTGTCAAGAACTTTCAACAAAATAAGTAAGTTGTTTTCGACGAGTGAAAGTGATGAAACAAAATTCAGTTGTAAATTATTTAAATATTCGATATAATCTACAGTACGACATTTTTTATTCAGTCTCACGAATCGAATTTTATTACTTAGAATATAGATAGAAAATTAACGTTAAGTTTTTTTTAAATAAAATGCTGAATAAAACATGAAAATTAAATATTATCACAAATAAAAGTTATTTCATTGAAACTCTTGTATACAATCGACTTCCACACATCTGCTTCTTTTTTATCCATACATTTGCTGAAATTGATCAATTAGAGAAAAGCACAAAACCCGCCAAATTTGAATAAGATTGAAACCAATGAAAAGTAATGGGTGGAAGTCGAGTGTAATAACTGTACAAATATTTGGTTTCAAATCTTAGTTGCAATGAGTTAACAAATTATTTGATATTTTTTTTTCCAACATGCTTAATTAATCAAATGATCATTTTACAATAATAGATAATTATTGAAATATAATACAATTGGATATATAATTCATAATTGGACCTTGTTTCATTATAAATACAATAAAGTAATCATATAAATGAAATCAAATACAGTGTTAGTTAAAATTTGACTCGCGTAGTGCCGTATAGTACTAAATTTGGTCACCGCTAGTGCCGTAAAAAGTAACAAGGCATGTTTCAAAATTGATTGCCAGTACTGCGTTAGCGAGACAAACATATAAGTTTTAATAAACCAGAATAAGATACACAATACTGTTAGTCAATTTTGGAACATGACCACCCTCAATTTATAAAAAACGAGTGTTATAAAAAAATTGATTTCCGGTGGAATGATCGTTACATCGTTAAAAACAGTCGCAATGAACTGATTTTGGTTTTAAACTGGAAGTGTTTTGCTACAAAATGACGACTTTGTTGCTTCTGTAAGTTACCTAAATAAATGTTTATAAGGAGAGAAAATATTTAATACAAATTATTAACGTTAGCAAATTGATCATATACTTGAACAAATATAAATAATATAAACTTGCTATACATTTATAAAACATAAGCTTGACGACAATCCTTTCGCTCTATACGTCTATATACCATAAAAATACAAATTTATAATTCATTTTTATTATTATTTTTTTGTTGAAAAATTATATTAATATTATTGTATATTATTATTAATTGTCTTTAATTTATTTTTAGGTTTTGTCTCATTCTAACTGCCTCAATTCGATGTTCGTATTCATCGAATTTCAAGGATGTACTTCAGAATTTACCTCTGACTGAAAAAGAAGAGAAGGGAGATATCTGCATATCTAAAGAGTGCAAAGATGCTGGTTAGATAAGTTCAATACTTATTTTAATGTTAATCCACAAAATTGTTGTTTACAACAACTCTCTATAATCGAATATTTGTTATAATTAAACTTAAACAATTTATTTCCGCAAGAAAACTACGTAATTAAAATGTTCTTAATAGAATTATCTTAAAAGTAAGAATATTTAGTTGATGTACAATACTTTTTTAGACACGTTTTAGTATGATTAAACAATATTTATTAGAAATAACTACAGTTTATTCTCTCGAATATAGAAAAAACTAATTATAAATAATTAGTTTCATAATGAATCAATATCTAATTTTAGTATTCGGATTTATTTTAATAATAAATGGATATTTTTTAAAGTTTTCTTGTTTGTCTTGGATTAGAATTTTAGCCCAAATCGAGTATGGCCACTTTTCCTGATGAGTAGTGTGACCACTTTTCTCGATTAGATGCGAAGTCTGCATTAATGCTACGCAAGTGAAACTATCAAGCGATAAGAAACAACAAAGATATATATTTGTAGGCCAAAAAAAGTTGTTTAAACAGCTATAAGATAAAAATATTATTTTGTCATATATGGCTACATATTATATACAGATATGTTTCATTTATACTAGGGTTCCTTTATCAAATTTGCTCTACAACACTAATGGTATAGAACCAGTTTTAGTGATTTCTGGGACAGATTGCAGTACTGTTAGGATAGAAAAATATGCAAAGACCATTTCTCCCGACCATTTAGCGTTGTTGACGCAATAAAAAAATTTGTTTCATTTAATAATAATATGTTTATTTTAATCATAATATGAGAGCAATATTGTATGTACAAGCACAGTTCCTACAATCTTTCTTTTTTTTCGGTATAGCTTTTATAAATATCCAACGAGTAGATTATAGTAATTAATATATTAATATAATTTTACGGTTTATTTCAGGTGCACATCTTCTTACAATTATGAACAAATCGGTGGATCCCTGTACGAATTTTCACGAATTTGTGTGCGGAAATTTCGCAAAACAATATAATTACCTTAGCATATACACGCCCTATTATACAATGAGGAATACGATTTATTTTAAGATAGAAGAAATAAGAAAAAGTAAAGAAAAAATTAATTAGATTTATCTTACTGATGTTTCATAATAAAATATTCTCGAACATGGATTTGTCAATTGCTGATTAATAATCGGTTTATATTAATTATTTCATTGTTTTTAACAATAATTTATATGTTATTAATAGGTATATTGAATGAAGAAATATCACCGGATGATTCAAGGCCGCTTCAAAAGGAAAAGATGTGGTATAAATCTTGCTTAAATAGAGGTGAAATGTTTTTCTTGTGTTCTATATGATGTAAACACATCTAAAGAAAATGATTTTATATTTATTAATTTTATCAATTGTATTGAATTGCATGCATATTTATCTCTAATTTTATCAATCTTTGGGTTGTCTTCAAAGTCTCTAATTTACCTCGGTGCGTCTCTGATCTGCGAACATTGTTAACATTTTAAATTCATAAATTTGAAAATTTGTTTGTTAGTCGAAAAACCCCAATTCATTGATTATTATCGTAATTAAAGTAACATTATACGTATAATATAAAAAATTAAATATTTCCTGATAAAACCCTAGTAAAAATTAAACATTTATGGTCCACATATGTTTTGACAATGTCATATAAAAAAATAAAAAATTCATATACGGCTATATATATGATTTTTTTTCTTGTATGAAATTGTTAAAATATATATGGATCATATATGTTTCACTTTTATTGGGAAACTCTTTTTTATTTATGTTGTATACATTTTATATTTAATAATTTAATTCTTATAGATGCATTAGTAGAAAATTTCGCACTTGCAAGAACCATAAATGAGGCAGCTTTTCCACTGATAATAAATGGTAATGAAACAGAATATTCGTGGCAGAATGTTGAAGCGTACTACGCTAATTTGACAGGAGAGTCTTTCCTATTTACAATCAAGAGGGAGCCTACTGATATGCATAACGACGTATTTGAAGTAAGAATATTACACTGAAATAATAAAATAATATTAACATTAAAATTAATATTCTTCAGTTTTAAACTTAATAAATGTTAATTTTGCAGTTAGACGTACCGAGAATACATATATCGCATATGCCATCTATGATTATACACGCACTATTAGATCAAGCAGAAGTAATAAATAAAATTCTTTATAAAGATATCAAAAGAAATGACATAATTCCTGAACTATTTCAAGCTGCCAATTTTGCAGACGCATTACAAAGGGTAAGTCACTTAAACCTAGAACGAGAAACCAAGCCCAATTATCAAAATTCAAACTGTTAAGTCAATTGAGTAAACGTTTTATATATTGAAATTAATATAATAAATCTTTTTCATCGCAGATTGTAAATGAAAGTCAAGACCACGAAAATAAAGTGCTTACTAACATTACTATTAGTCAATTTCAAGAATTTTACGACAACTCTATTGATATAAACGAATGCAAATCAGCTGGTTCAAAGGTAATAAATTTAAAAAACATTTAACTGAAGTATGCCCGATTTAAGTTGTTATAATAATGTAATATTTGCGCACTTTCAGGTCGATTGGTTAAAACTTTTGCAAATGTTTTTCAGTGACATGAATTATACAATAACGGATTCATTTAGATTGAATATTAAACAATCCTCATATTTTAGTCGACTAAGTCGTTTATTATGCAACACATTTTCAGATGTAATAAGTATGTATATAAAATTTTATTGTCCTTTTTATGAAAACAAATTTTACATAATAATATAAAATGTATTACATTTAAATTTTATATAATTTTCCTCACATTTTTGTTTATAACAATATAAAAAATTTAATTATGTAATATTTTTCTTTACCACAGTCAATTTCATGCATTTTTCACATATGAGGAGTTCATTCACGTTCACATATGAAACCTCTGATGAAGCTTATGACAGGTAATTTTATAACAGTTATGTTTTAAAAAAATACAAATTATATATTTTATTTATAAATTTAATTTTATTTAGTGTAATTTTCAAATGATTATTATTAGCTGTTTAATTTATGTTTGTTAACAAAATTTATCGATTACTTGCAATAATAATATATGACTTTATATAAAAGGTGGGCTCTTTGTTCAGCTGTAGACGTTTCGCGTCTTCTTAAGGATGGATCTTCTTACGAATTTATTTCACGATATATTTCTCCCGAACATTTTAAATTGGTATGGTATATTACTTTTAATTATACTCCTAGTAAAAATGAAACATGTATGTTTTAACAATTTCATGTAAGAAAATAAAAAAAACCCATATATGGACATTTGTTTTATCTTAAGCTATATATGGCCATATATGGTTATACATGATTGATATATGACAATAATTGATATAATATAATAATCATAGCCATATGTGGCCATATATAAATTACGATATAACATATGTCCATATATGAATTTTTTATTTTCTTTTATGAAATTATCAAAACATATACGCATCATATGTGTCATTTTTACTAGGGGTTTCACTTACTAAACTTAATTTTAGGCCGATAACATGATGGAAAATGTAAGAAAGGAGTTTATTAAAGATATTAACAGTTGTCAATGGTTAGATAATGAAACAAAACGGATAGGAACCGATAAATTATTAAAAATGGACTTAAATATAGGATATCGAAAACGATATTTAAATTTTACAAGTTTCAATGAATTCCTTGATGATGTAAGTATAATTATTATACAGTATTAATTGTGTAAAAAATAATTATGGATATTTTTAAATATAAAACAATTGTGTAACCATGTGTGTGTTTGTTTTTAGTTACACTTTGGATATAGTTCATACGAAAATAATATGAATGCATTACTTTTTTTTAAAAGGAAGAGATTTGATACGAAAGATGTAGCTGAAATTTATGGGTACGTATATAATACTGGGTCCTCAACAAAAGACAAATAAAAATTCTCTGACCTTTGTACGAATTATATCCACTCTGGAAAACAATTTAATTTATTTGCATATTTTTATATATCCTGAATAGCAAGAAATATTCTTAAATGTTTCAAAAACATTTTTTAAAAATATTTTAACTTCAACCACAAAAAAATATAAATCTCTTAAGAATAGACTAAGAATGTTTTTGAAGTCAGACATCGGACTATTTTTAGAATGTATCAAAAATATTCTTTGTTATTATAGATATATTGGAAAACAATTATTACAACATGTTCATTTAGTAAGATATCCAATATACTTTCAAAATTTCTAGTAAATTAATATTCTGACAATACTGCTTTTAGGGACAATTATACACCGACGGATGTCAATGCTGGATATTTTAATGAAAAAAATTTGATTGGTTAGTATATGTTTAGGAACACTTACTATTCATTTTTGACTGAGAAAATGAATTAGTGAGAATAATAATAAATATATATTAAATAACTTCTACTTTATTTAATGTTACAGTTATTTTTGCTGGTGAATTGTATTTTCAAGTTTTCAACCCTGCTTTACCAGAGTAAGAATTAAATTATTAAAATTAAATAACCATTTAATTTATTTTATCGCTAATTATGTTATTACACTGATTGTGATTAATTTTATTTTAGTGCAATGAACTATGGTTCTCTTGGGTTTACTATTGGACACGAAATGTTTCATGGATTTCATGCTGACGGTAATTAGATTTTGTTACCTTGTTAAATTGTCACTTATAATAACACGGCAAAATATTAACGTAAGTGGAGAAAGAATGAAATTTCATATCGAAAATTGATACTTTCTGCCGTTAAATAAGTATGGCAAACGATACTTTACAAAAATTGTTTTAATAATAAATTACGCGATATAACTGCCCTGGTAAAAATGAAACATATATATGTTCTATATATGTGTTAAGAAATTGATATAAGAAAATAAGATATTCATATACACTCAGAAAACATTTTTTGTAAAAATTGTAATCGCCAATACCGGTTTCATTTTTACTACGCTGTTTATACATTGATTACTATATGGATAATATATTTTTCTAATCACAATTTGATGAATAAATAAATGGTATCATTATATTTTATAACAGGTATCCAATATTTTGATAATGGATATCGAGTAAGAGAACCAGTGTGGCCAAAACAAATGCAAGTAATGTTTAGGAACAAAGCGCAATGTATCTCAGATTATTATAAGCAATTTCCTGTGAGTATATATTAATAATCTTTGTTTAAACTAGTGTGTGCAAAAGTGATACATTTTATATTATATTTTTCACTCATATTATTAACAAAATTTTCAGAACAACGGCAATAAAACATTGCATGAAGATTTAGCCGACATTTATGGTACCTTGTTAGCCTTTAATACATTTAAGAAAAACTCCGCAAATAAGAATTATTTGAAATTACCCGGCTTAGAGGATTTGTCTGCGGATCAATTATTTTTTGTCTCTTTGGCAAGCGTGAGTATCTGAATTAAGACATATGTGGATTATTATAAGAAATCGTGTTATAATATAAATTAATTGTGTAATTTTTAGACCCAATGTTCCAACGACGATGTGAGAACAGTGAATAAAGATGAACATTCGCATTATTTGTATCGAATCAAAGGAATTACTGACAATATAAAGGGATTCGTTGAAGCTTTTAACTGTAAAAATAAGCCCAATGCATGCCCATTATGGTAACAATTTTCAGTAAAGTAATTATCAAGTTATTAAATTTTTCTTTTGATTATATTGTTAATGTGAAATGGTATCAACGAATAAAAATATAACAACAAATTAATACCTACGATTACCAGTAAAGTATAACGATTTTTCATTGCAATATAATTACATATTTTTCGCAAAAAGTACAACAAAACTGAGCCAATTCTTATATGAAAGTAAGTCAGATCACAAATTGCCAACTGATTATGATTATTTTCTAATTGAGGATTTATCGGAAAATCTAAACTTTTTACATCTGTACTTGTGAAGAAATGAGAATAGTGTGCCTCACAAAAAAATGCGAGGAAAGTACCACTTTTCGAAATTCATGTGCAACAGAAAGTAGTACTTTCATCGCTGTTTTAGGAAAAGATGACTTTTTCATCAACAAGTTTTTAGGAAATTAATATTTATAAATAAAAATTCACTCTCCAGTTTTTTAGCGTGACATATTAATAGTTACCTTGCATTATATATATAAAGAATACATTTTAATTAAAGAATAGTTTAAAAATAGTTTAATTAATTATAAAGAATAGTTTAATTAAATATATTAATTGCTTTTATTTTCTAGCAAACTTGTCTAATTTAAAATTTTATCATCGAAATAAACTTTCAATTTAACGCCATTAACGGTATCAAACATTCAAGGAAACCAAAAAGTTACAAAGCATGTCTTATAGCTTTTCAGCACAAGCCACGGTAAACACTTATGGTAAACATATTCAATAAATATTTCAACAGTCATTTAATCAGTAAAGTTTACTTTTTCAAATAGTTTCAATTCTACTGTTAATACAATCTTGTTTCTTTTTATTTTATTCGAAAGCAACAATAGCAAAAATGAAAAATATATAGTCCATACATGTTTAAACAATTTCTTATGAGAAAGTAAAAAAATCATCAATGGACATTATATTTTATCCATCAATGGATGTTATATTTTAATTCATATATGGCCATATGTAGCAAAGCATGGTAGATACATGGTAACAATTGATATAATATTCCAACCATATATGGTTTCAATATCCTTTGTAAAAATCAACATGTATGTAGCGTATGTGAAGCATACATACGACATATATGGCAAACGTATATATCGCATATATAATTTTTTACCTGGGTAATTTCTTTACATTGAAATCAATCGTTATCACATAACAACCACCTGTGATCATACACGAATTAAAAAAAGAGACATGTATCCACATAAGAATTTTTTATTTTCTATTATATAGACCATATATGTTTCATTTTTACCAAGGAAATCGCAGTCAATAAAGTTACAGTAAATAATTTCTCGTCATCGTGGCGCGATAATTTGCGACAAAGCAATAATGTCCCGAATCGAACTAACGGTCCGGCAATAATTCGCAAACGTACTTTATTTGCTAACGAACGGCAATGTGTTTGAAAGGAGTAATCAAAATTGACGCGTTTCAGTTAAGAAATGACCGTCGTGAGCGCGGCATGTGTGCGTAATCGGTGCCATAGTACCGTTGCGTTTGAATGGTTCAGAAGCACGCTCGTCTCTTATTCTCTCCTAGTAGCTTCGCCTCGGCCGGAGGACGTACCGTAGGAGTGAACGTTTCAGTTGGCATCCTGAATTCTTCCGCGCGAGTGGCGAACATCACGTGCTCGTGTTTATTCCCTTGCCGAGGCCCAGCTTGGGCCCTTATGTTATTTATCCCGCACCTGGGAAGCGGTGCGCGAATCCGTAACCGATACCCCGAGCCACCGCTCGAGACATCGGTACGCGAGTATCGGTACCCCGAGGAGAGAACCACAGAAACGCGGTCACGCCGGTGCACGTTTATGTGCCACCGTAAAATATTAGCCTCGCATGCTTTACGGCGTTCGATGCTCGCGAAAGTGCGTTGTTCCAATCTGTGCGCGACGAACTGTGCGTATCGGGCGTCGTTTTTTGCTTCATTAAACCGACAATAATATTTTTCAGCGGTATCGCTTTAAGAGTGACCAGCGGGATTTTGGAAAGAAATTTTTTTTACCTTCGACGATTCGTTAGTGACCATAGCGAAAATGTTGCTCGTCGACTGTTTTAAGCCTAAAATATGTTTGCTCGGAAATTCCATTATCGCCGGGTTTCAATAACTGAAAATCTCCTGCCGACATTGAAACAGGTTAAATATTGATTTTTGATCCATTGTTGACCATATGGCGTTAGTTTTTTGGTGGATTTGTAAAGGTAGACTATTTTTTTTTATGTCATTTGTTGAAAAGAAATGGTTCAACGATAATTTATTTCTTTTATTTTATACATCGATGATAATTTTTGATATTAGGTATAATAATAAATATTGATTAATTTGTAAACAAAAAAAAAATAAATAAATGTAAACAATATGTATCCTCTAAACATTTTATATAATTGTTAATATCAAAGTGAACCATAATGCTTTTAAATTTGTTACCTTATAGTAATTTAATATATTTTTATTTCTTAATATTTTATCTTGCAAGTGCACAGAGTCACTAATTACAAATTAATCAAGTTTATGCCAACAAATCCTGAAGCAGCTAAAAAATTTACTTTTACAGCATTATGTCTAATTATTATTAATTTTTTATGATTGCAAGTATAGTAATCGAATATTCTTTATAAAGCAATTAAAAATTATTTATATAAACAAAGTATCTCAATAATATACAAGGTATACAATTATGATTACCCTTTAAATTACTAAAAATTATTCGACCTTCAAGGAATTTCTTAATGTCAAAAGATGAATCTTTTTAAAAGGTATTCATAGTCGAACAATGCTTTGCTACTTTTCAGGTATTTCATTGTTAATTTTACTTTTACATTATATGTAATCATTTTTTATTTTAATTTTACATTATATGTGCATGCGTAAGCATAAGTGAAATGAATAATAATATTATTATTTACATATCAATATTTGTATCATAATAATAATCCCAAATAAGAGAAAACTTTTGATATTACTATAACAAAGCGTATATTTCTTTGATTTGAAAGTAACAGGTTTCTTTTCATACAAACTACAACTTACAGAAGGAACTGTATACACAAAGGAGTGCATGCGCGTTCACTTGTTCACACGTGCATTTAGTTATACAAACATAGGAAGTCAATGATGCAAATGAATTTAGAAGATAATTTCTCGTTTGATTGTTTTCATTTCAAAAGAACTATGGAATTTATTATGCAAATTCATCATTAACAAATTTTAGTATCGATTTAAATTTAAAGGAGCTGAAGAGTAAAACGTTTTTCTTAATTGAGCAAAAGAAACAATGTTTGTAAATATTTGAATGTTCAAATTAATGAAATAAAAACAAGAATATTGTTTATTTGAATACGAAGGACATAAACATGGATGTAAATACAAAAAAAAAAAAACAAAGATGTTTACATGTTGTATTTTGAAAACAGCGCAAAAATTATTGTAAAAAAATATATTATATTATATTATATTATTATACGAAATGATTTAACATAAATGATTTAAAATTTCACCCTTTTTTTTTGAAAATATTGAAAGTAGAGTTATTCGGGTTTTTGTGGAAAACCAAAAACATAGATCCATATTAAAAGGTCATCAGAAATCCAACTTATATACGTCCATATAAGTTCAAAAACTCATAAAGTGTAAACTCATAAATGCGAAACTCATAAAACAGGATTATAGTGTGAAATGTTGGAAAATCCTGTTGACTACGAGAAAAATGGGAAAGAACCAATTAAATGATGTTTCGTTTTTTTAAATTTTGTTAAGGTTATTATAATTATTTCTTTTATATTACAAAAAAATTGTTTTATTATAATGCACGCACTATATAATGTTTACTAATAAAAATGGAACATACACGGTTCATATATGTTTTAACAATGTTATATAAGAAAATGAAAATTTTTGCGAAAACTCATAAATAAAACATTAATAATTTTAAACATTGTTATATAATAATAAATAATTTATTATTAGAATTCCGACTTTGTTAAATAAAAGCATTAAGTAAAATTATTTATCGAATAATAGGTATGCTTGGAAGTAAACATAATGCAATACACATTTTGGAAATATTGGAATCGGAAGTGGCCCATATTCCTGGCGGTCGAGACCGAACCGGCCGGCCTCTAATTGTCATAAACGTTCCAACTGGAGAACCACCACCTTCGGTCAAATCTAATCTTGAAACAGTTTTAAAATATTATTTGTCAATCTTCAGGTATGCTAACATTAATTACATTTATATATATATATATATATATATATATATATATATATATATATATATATATTAGGGTGGTCGTAACAAACAAAATTGTTTGTTGTTATAAGACTAGATTTACATTCTTTATCATATAAAAACATAAAAAATCGCTTTAAAAGGCTTTTTGATAGTGAAATAAGGTGCAAGAAAACATTACTGATCCTATCAGTTCCAGGGCTAACACTCAGAACCAATGATTCTAGTCCCACAAAAATTTCATGCAATGTGATATCAATGGAGGATATATCCCAAAACCGGTTTAGATTTGAGTGATTGTAAGTATGTGTGTAAGGGTCGAAAACAGATTCGAAAAAATTTTTAAAGAGATTAGCGATGTCTAGAGAGCAAGATGCAGTGATATCGAGAAACTTACAGGGTAGTAATCCCGAGGTCTTCTTAAACGCTATGATATGTTTATAAAAATATTTAATATTGCATGGAATGAAATTTTTTACTTTCAGTATATAATTGTTGTATAAAATCTTCGAGTAAGATTTAATGGCAGATCGAATCTAAGCAAAATTGCAATAATTCAGACGAGATCTAGTTTTCTTGTACATGGTATGCTTCCTCTTTTTTTCAAATATCATGTGTTTTAAAGTATTATCAAACCAAGGCGGAAATGAATCAATTAATACACGCATGACTGGGAAAAAATCTTGTATTATCTTTTGGAGGACTAATTGAAATTTCCATGCGTTGTAATCAATGTCATGATAAAAAAAATGATTTACATTGAGATAGTAGATGGCCCGGTCGGAAAGATTTGTCACAGATTTTAACTGGGGTAATGTTGTTGTGTATATTTGCGTACGCCAAGAATGTAAATAAATTGAGGAATATGCACGGAATTGAATTTAATAGAGATTGTGTTTGAGGGGGCATACATTGTTTTATTTGTGTGCGAGTTTTGATTAAGATCCATGGGTTCTGTGTTGTTTATTAAATTTTTTAATTTTCTATATTCCCTTGTGGATAAAAGTTGCTGAAAAATGCTGAAAATTGAGTTGAAAAATGCTGAAAAACTTCCGAAAATTCTCAAGAAATATGCTGCCCCAAGATTGCTAGGAAATGCTGAAAACTTACCTTACCTTACGTTTCGCGACTTTCGTTCGGGTGCCCTGAACATATCACGAAGAGTCACTCTCTTTTCAACATTCTTCGCTTGCAGTTGAGCCTACGTACTTGTATTTCGCGACTTTCGTATCGTTCGTAATCGGTTTGTGGAAAACATTTCGTGAATAATGTGTAAACGAAGTAAAGTGTTAAAAGTTAAAACGTATTTTTGCGTAATTAAAACGTTTAAAATGCCTTATTAAAATTAAAAAGAATGGCGTAAGGTGAATGGGTACGTCGTTGCTATAACGTAATTATTATTTCTTTTTTGTTCTTTTGCATGGGTTACGGCGGCGACGTTAGGAATCGCCTTGCGCCATTAAATCCTGATCTAATTATTATTGATTATTAATAATATTGTACAGCGTTACTGTAATTTGCTTATTAGACATTTGGATTTCAATAAAAAAAAGTTAAAATGTATTATACATTTGATTGTGGTTTATTAATAAAGTCGATTTTCACAAAAACGAACTTGATAATTACTTTGCCAAACAATTTTCAGCCCATTTCAGCACTCGTGGGGCAACATTTTTCAGCATTATTCGGTCGGTAATTGTCGTCAGTTGTCAGCGTTTTTCAGCACTTTTCAGCATTTATTGTTCATCATTTTTAGTGTTTTTCAGCAGTTTTCAGCGTTTGTTAGCAATCCTGGGGTAGCATTTTACAGCATTTTTTTGTCAGTAATTTTCAGCGTTTTTCAACTCAATTCAGCGCTTTTCAGTATTTTTTAGCATTATTCAGTCGGTAATTGTCGTCAGTTTTCAGCGTTTTGCAGCATTCTTTTGTCAGTAATTTTCAGCGTTAGTCAACATTTTTCAGCATTTTTCATCGTTTTTCAGCAAATTTTATTTTCGCCGGAAAACGTCCGCATTAAAATGCTGAAAGTTGTGCTGAAAAATGTTGAAAAACTGCCGAAAATTCCTAATTTTAGTTAATTTAAATTAAGTTAAGTTAAAAACACAATTTAACCATTCTCAGCAACTTTTTTCCACAGGGTTCTCTTCTAATGGATAAAATTTGTATTCCTGGAACAGGAATGATTATATTTTTTGCAATATTATCGAGGGGAATATTAGTTGGAACATCCTTAATAATAGTAATGGAGGATTTTAACTTATTGGGGATGAAGGCATTTAGATTATTGTTGTTTAAAATATTATTGTTTTTGATAAATTGATTAGCTTCGGAAGCGATGAAGAGATTGATTTCAAACTTGTTTTGACTGATTGGCTTTATTGTTTTTTGTGTGATGGGAAATAGTTCTGATAATATTAAACCTAGTTTCATAGGGTGGAAGGATTTGGTGGGGTTGTTTGCGTTTGCGTTGTATTGGTTATTTAACGAAATATAAATACACGGAAAAAAATGATATTGTTACGACAATCATACTAGTATTGTGAGTTCAGTATTGTTATCGTAATAATACATTATGTTTAAATTAACAAAATCAGTTTGATGCATCAAAAATGCTAATATGTTTGATACAACCATACAGTATATTTTAATTTATTATACTGCATTAATTCGAACTTGCTGTTCATTTGTTTTACATTTCTATGTCTATCTTCACGTCGATTTTTGAATTGTTTGAATCATATGTCTATGCACCTATGCTGAGTTTGGTTCATAAAAAGGATCAGGTTCTAATAAATTAATAATACGATTTACATTATTTGACGCAGTGGAGGTTTCATTTGTCTGTTTATTGTTTATTGTTGTATTAAGTTGTGTTTGAAATAGGGAGTCATTGTTTATAATGTTAGAGTCAGAGAATTCCACATTTGACCTTGAAGAAGAGCGAGAAAAATCAAGAAGCGAAGTTAATGATTTTTAAAAAATAAATTACATATTTTAGATCCCAATCATAATGGAAATCCTGAACCTGTTAAAGCATCTGTACAAGAATCATTAACGAAACTAAAAGTTGACTATGTAGATTTATATTTAATTCATTGGCCCGAAACGTAAATTTAATTACTGCAGTCGACCCTCTAATTCCAGAAGCTAATATTTTTAACAATTTTTTTCTATATTCAAAAGTTCTGTTGAGAACCATTGATTTGAAACGCAATGCAAAACGATAAAATCCATCGTTTTTCGGATACTGGGCTGTATAATAATAAAGTATAATGTTTACACTGAGAGAAAACAGCCATAGTTATTATTACTAAACATGCTATAGTTAAAGTTTCAGCGGTTGTAACAACCAGGAATTGCGTTAATATAACCAGAGTTCTAGTTCTCAATACTTAAATGACAAAGTAGTTTGATTAACTAAGATCTATGGTTATTTTTCGTGAATACTAGAGAATTTTAGTTCTTACAACTGAATACTATAGTTGATTCCGCGATCATTCCGCGCATCTTTT
>JABFPN010001169.1:0-32316 GCA_022817305.1 Leptoteleia sp. ZL-2020
AATTCATTAATAATTGTATACAGTTTAAGGCAGGTTACAACCGAAACAACCGAATAGAAATAACCAATGAA
The DNA here is from genome assembly GCA_022817305.1 of Leptoteleia sp. ZL-2020. Lineage (NCBI taxonomy): Eukaryota > Metazoa > Arthropoda > Insecta > Hymenoptera > Scelionidae > Leptoteleia > Leptoteleia sp. ZL-2020. The sequence continues at coordinate 72 of JABFPN010001169.1, forward strand.
AATATACATGCGCTAAACACGTGCGCAATTGCGCCACGCTGAAAATGGGAGCGTTTACGGTCTCGATCTCGCTGAAAATGGGAGCGTCGAGTGTAATATAAGAATATAATATTCCAAATTAAAAATAAAATATACCCTAGTAGTGATATTCCATAAACATTTTCAAATCATTGCCTTATTTATATTCAAAATTAAGGTATCTTGAAATGTGGACCATAGAAAAATTGAAAAATTTGTGTTTAGGCAAATATTATTATTTTTTAATAAAGATGTTTTCCAAACACGCGTTCGGATAATTCCAAATTAATTTCAATGATGGCGTTATTCTGAATGCTAACTGAATACGCTATCAGTTCTATATGCCGATGAGATAACCCAACAAATATCGCATAAAATTAAACAATGAAAGAAACTCACTGAAGTTTTCTGGAGATTAATTCAAACGTCAGTTTTTTGTTCCAAAAGCACAATAATTTTACGATATAAAAAAGAAAAAAAAACAAAAATATTAAAAAATATTCCTAGGATATTATCTACATATTATTTAATATTATTTATATTAAATAATATTTTATGAATATTATTTTAACATGGGTGCTTATCATAGCTCCGTGCAGTGCACTGTGCAGTACACGGACTAGTTTTCAAGCTTCTCTATTGGTGGACAAAAAGCAGAAAGAAAGCAGGAAACTTAATAATTTTTGATTTGGCAACATGGAAATTAAATAATGTATTTTAAAATACGGAATTTTTAAAAGACACAATTTGATTAATTTTATGTTCCAGGTTAAACAATTGCTAAAATTAAAAAAAAAACAGACTGTTCTTCATATAAGTGTACCTTGTTTTAATTCAAGAAATTGTTTAATTCGAGAAAATTGAACTGCACACATAATTGTTAATAATTGTTAATAATTTCTCATTTACTGAGATATATATACTACACAAATCTTTATTGAAACTTATTAAAATTTATAGAACATATTAGAAATATGATATACTTTAAAAAGTTTCAAAAATAAATTATTAAAAATTTTAGAAATATGACATTGATTGTATTGTAATGATTGATATGACTGAACACAAACTACAAATATATTTATTGTTAATTTTTATTACTTAGTATATATTAATTAATAAATATTTCATCTTACCGCTAATATGCGATTCATTTTATGATATATTCTAATTTAAACAATTTCTTGAATTAAAACAAGATACTCTTATATGAAAAACAGTCTGTTTTTTTTTAATTTTAGCAATTGTTTAACCTGGAACTAAATAATTAAAAATTATTAAGTTTCCTGCTTTCTTTCTACTTTTTGTTCACCAATAGAGAAGCTTGAAAACTAGTCTGTGCCCTGCACAGTGCACTGCATGGAGCTATGATAAGCACCCCATATAAATAATTTTCATTGGCGTATTCGGAAAATGACATTACAATATTTTGTAAGAATTTGTCTCTTTTCTTTTTCATTTAATGATAACTTGAAAGAGAGAAATGAAACATCAATAATATTTTCTGAATATCATTTCCGAATACGCCACGTGTAATGTCCCTGGGGTATTTTCTGTTTATAGGGATTTTTGATTCAGTTAAAATATTTTGTTTAAAATGTCCATACCAGTCAGCTAGTGACATTTCAGTAGATGTTTTTAAATGCGGAATCTGCTAGGAATGCCACCGGCTTGCCAACGAATGACGTCATGACCACGTATTTTGCATTGCTTGTAATAGTCTGCTGGTCACATATGTCCTGAAGTGGCATTCTGATTCTTATTTTTTTAAATTTATTTTGAATTTAGCTATTTTCATTGGACTGGAGTGGCATTAGGCTCTCGCTTAAATATCGTTCCATTCAAATCTCATTTCAATTTCACTTCCATCTAATTTCAATCTCGTTTAAGTTTCGTTTCATTTGATTTAATTTTTTTAATTTAAATAAAAACAGAACCTGACAGAACCGACCAAGGAAAAACTCTATCAAACAAAACTGAAACGAAATTGAAATGAGATGGAACGAAACCTATAGCATTTTCCACTGCCTGTTCGAGTAAGTTCAAGTAGTTCAAGTTCCACGGAGTTACTCTTTTACTCCGCCGAATCGAAGGTAGTGCTGCCAACGTTGAACTCTGAAAAGTCCCAATTTTAGCAGTTTTTCAGAAATTGTGGTACTCCGAACTTACTTGAACAGGCAGTGGAAAATGGGATGTATTTAAATACACTAAATGCATATTTCTCTACACGTGCCACGTCTAGAATATAATAAGTCACCACTGTCTGAATGTCACTAAATATAATTGTCTTGAAATGTAATTGTACATAATTTATAAAGTCCCTACATAAGTAAATTCCATTAATTGAAATATCAGTAACAGAAGAATGTGGTGAAAATGCTTAATTACTACGGGAAAAGATCCATAATTACACAATGTCAGAAAAATTAATTTGCAATAAAAAGAAAAAGACCGCATTTTATGTTCATTTCCAGTTATGACGTTTTCCAATGAGAGTCAATGTATTTTACTGAATTGAACTGTTATACACGGAAAAAATTTTGGTACGTTAGACGCACCAAGTAATGCATCAGTTATACCAAATGCCGAGACATACGGCTTACTACATTTCGTACGTCTGATGCCCCAAAAAATAGGCAACAGTCGTACCAATTCATTATTTCTGTTATTTGAGATTTTAACGTGTAGAAGGTATGACCTAGTATCTCTGTTTAATTAATTATTATTAATCTCCTGAAGAAAAAATGAAAATTATGCCTATTCCGATAACGGTAATTATTTATTATATAATATATACAATTGAAATAAGTTTTGCGGGTATTATAAATATTTAACTGTTTAAGAGAAATGTAACTTGTCACTCAAAATGGCTGCCATGTTGCTTATCAGGATGTTTAAGGTAGAGCATGTTAGAGTGCATATTGGTTATACACTGAGAAAAAAGTAACATGGTTAATTTTTGTGATTACTAAAATTCTGATTGAATTAAACATATTATGGTTATTTTAATTAAAAATCAGGTAACTGGAACTAAAAATTTTTCTTTACTTTCATTTTATTTTAAAAAAATTATACTTACCCATATATATGCAGTAAAAAATTTAAGTAGTTATTTTAAACTTATTTCGCAAGATATCGAAATTCACTTTGAAAAGAACATTTGTTTTACGAAAACAAACTCGAATCTCATAATATTTGTATGTAATATTTAAGTGACTCCAGATCATTAAATCATTCAGTATTGAATCCAATTGATCGTTAAAGTTAATATTGTATTAAAATTGAAAAACTACATAGATTATATATTTTAATTTAATTTAATTAAATTTCAGAAATCAAATCAGACTTTTCATTAATTATATTATTTTTGTTTTCCTTTTCAATAGTTTGTATTAATATAAAGTATGGTTAGATTTTCATACATTTGATTCAACAAATTGTAATAAATTTGTGTATGTTTATTAATGCATTTATCATTATTTTGTTTAAAGTTGATAAAATGATGATGTGAACGCCTATGACTGAGTGAACCTTATTACATTAATGTACAAAAAAAATTTCATTTAAAATTAATATACAAATCAAGTTTAAAAATCTTACATATTTACTAATTACTGCATTAAGTTTACCTTTTATATCATTTTATTGCTTAATGTGAAATGTCACTCGATGGCCAACTTAGAATGAACATGACTTCCTTAATAATACATATCTTTAAATATATTGTAAAATAAAAATTAATTCAAGAAAAGCGCAACGTACATCAATCGTTAAACAAGTTTATATTTTTATAAATTTCAACTTTTCTCAGAAATCTATCTTTTGGAAACAGATTTGAACTTAACATCTACATAGCTTATGAAACAATTTCCAAAAGATATCTTTCTGAGAAGAGATGTAATACGTAAAAATTAATTTAAAATATTCTAAACTTGATTATCTGTTGATGTATGTTGTGTTTTTCTTAAATTCATTTTTATTTTACTATATATTTAAAGATTTATATTATTAAGGAAGTTACGTTCATTCTAAATATGCTATCGAGCGACATTCACCTTAACATATTTAAAAAGTATAAAAACTTAATTCTTGATATTATTACAGGTGAGGTCAACAACACCTTTATTACAACAAGGAATGCAAGTACTGCAAATAATTCATGGCAATCCATCTGGTTTTGCATCTACTCCAACTCAGTTAGTGACACGAACTCATTTATTTGGGAATCAACAAATACAAATAGCTTCTACAAAAACAGCAAAACAACCACCTCAAATTCTGCCGAAGCCCTCAAATCAGCAAGCAAATATTCAACAGCAGAAACAAAGGGTTTCTACTACATTAACGACCAATCAGGTGAAAACTTCTTCCATGGATAAATTTTTCTGAAAAATAATAAGTTTTTATAAAAAATATATATAATTTGTCAACATTTTAGCTACTTTTGAAAAATAATTTTAATGTTTTTCTCTTTATTGTTAAGGGGGGATTAGGGGGGATTTGAAATTTGGAAAATTATTAATATGATAATTCGGAAAATATTCTTCAACTTCCAGAATAAAATTGCAAAAAAAAACTTGCAGTAATTAATTCCTAAATTTAAATAAAATTATAATTGGAAACATTTTTCAATTTTCAGGTACCACAACAAACTCAACCACAATTGGTTTTGGGTCCTCAGCCGAGTCCAACAATGATTCCAACACAAGGTTTATTATTGAATCAGGTCAGTAATATAAATGATTATTAAATAATTTTTATTATTCAATCAACCTTTATAATTTTTCAAATTCATCATTTTTAATCGAAGTATTTTGATAAACCCACGAAATAAACATTTCTTGTCCTTTTTAATTTGCATGTCTCCAATGTAATTAAATAAATGTTGTATAATTGGTTGCTCAATATACTATTAATAAATAAAAACAAAATCCATTGCTTTGAAGAAATTCACAATATTAATTATTATTTTGATCATAAACTTCATTTCAACATTTGTTTTATATTTTCCTATTTCAATCATACACTGAGAAAAAAAATAGCTATATTAAACATATGCTTAGTTTACTTTTTTGAATGCTATAAAATGTTGGTACCAATTACTTAATTTATAGTTAAAATGACCATAATATGGTTAATTTAACGAGAATTCAAGTTATCGCAAACATTAATCAAATGACTCTTTTTTTAAGTATATTGTTATAGAATATTTAAAAATGCATTAAATGTCTAATTTTCAATTATCTAATTAATCAAAATTCCATCGTATATAAGAAATTAGGAAAAATTAAATTTTTAATTTTTCTCATACATATATGAATATACAAATAACAGTATTTATTTCAGTGTTAATTGGTTTTAGAATTTTCTTAAATGGAACATTAATTTGAACGATTTTTAATTCTTATCTTCTTATAAATCTTGGGCAAAGTCTTAAATATGGGTAGGTGTATGTATATAAAGTATTAAAAAAATAGAAAACTGTTCTATTATTAATTTAATGTATCATCAAGGCATTAATTTAAATATCATGTTGTGCTTTGTAAAGAAGAGTTTTTAATTTTTTTTAAACAAGAAAATGTCTTTATTAAAAGAAGTGTAAGTGATTTACTTAATTATACCACAGGTTTTACCTTCAACTGGTCCCGTTATTGTTCAACAACAGCCTGGAGGTGTCCAACTGATTTTGAGAACTCCAGCAAATACTCAACAACAAACGCATACCGCACAGGTGATGGTCAATCATTATGCTCTCATAATTTCATAGCTTTATCATTTATCTTTTTTTAAGTACGCTATAGTTTTTATAGTAACAGTGAAAGTATTTTAGATTAATATTTTAGTCAATTTATATCATTTAAGGAGTTACAACCGACATTCAAAATAGAGACAGAATTTGATAAAATTTTGCAACACGCAGATTTTTCAAAAGTTCATATCAAAATTGGAATTAAGAAAGCTTATTTTTTTATTTAAATTGTAAACCTGACATAAAATACATAGAAACATGCCTCTTACTCGTACCACTCGAGAGTAACTCCTTAATGACTACACGGAGAGAAAAATGATGCTAAAATCGCGCAAAGTTACATACCTTTTTTGTACGAAAACTTTCTGAGCAACAATCGCACGAAATTGTATGCTAAATATTCACGTGTTCAACCTATTTTTTCATAGTAGACTGCGATACTAAAAAGGTGTGAAATATTGTATGATAAAAGTTCTATTTACGTGCTCAAAAAGCAGTGTCGTCATACTAATATTGAATACTCTACCGCCGTGCGACACTTGCACGACGTTTGTATACCAATTTTGCATGAGATTCGAGCTTTAAACGTTCCATGTTTTTTTTTTTTTTACAAAATTTAAATTGTATACACATTTTAATATAAAAGATAAATATTGTATTTGCAATATAGATAAAAATTAATTATTTGGACAACTGAAGACCAAATTATTTTTCAATTAATTTAATTAACATTTATACAATAATTGTTACAGATCTTCTGAATTCTTGTTTAAAAATTAAAATTAATTTCCGACAGCAAGTTCAAAAAATTGTGCTTATTTAAATAAAATTTATAAACAAATAAAATTATTACATTTACATTACATTACATTAATTTCAATAATTAACATCCAATTATTGTAGGCTAAGTATATCAAAGCTTTCAAAACCGTCAAAACATTCTTCAACGCAAATGCTCGAGTCTCTTACCATTTTTGCATGAACATCGAGCAATATTAGTGCGACAAAGTGTCGTGCATGTATAGTAAGGTGGCAGTGCAGTAAAAGCATACAATTCAATCTAAATTAGAATACACCTTTTGGAACTAATAAGGCATAAAATTTATGCTGAAATAGTACGTAATTTACATGCTATTTTCGATTGACACTATCCCGTGTGATTAATGTTCGATATTTCTCTCCATGTAGTTTTAATTTTTTATTGCCACACACGGAAAAAAATAGAAAGGCTGTGAGAACCATACTTATATTGTTGTCATGTTATGGATAAGGTGAAGAAAAAAAATTATTAAATGAAGGAAATTTGTTTATTACGTTACCAATGCTAGTATGTCTCGGGCAATTATATTTTGTTGACTTCGCGCCTTCATGCGGTACACGCATAACCTTCAAAGTGTGACAGTTTTGGTTCTTTTAATGCTGTGTTATTCAATGAAATAAACATACAAATATACAACAACGTTTTTATACGTAGTGGTTGAAGTGTACTTAACATTAAACGATCATTAACTGTTAACATTTTCAATTAAAAATGCATGTTTAATGCAATCGTATACTTTTATTAACTTAACCGCGCAGTATGTTTAAATCAATGAAATAGCTTCAGCCTATTTCGTATTACTTCCCCAACCATACTTGGTATACTAGTTCATTTCCAACCATACAATGTGTTTAGATTAAGTATATGTATACCAGTAGCTATGAAACATTTTTTTCCGTGCATTGTACTTAAGAATCAGAATTTTAATTCAGTAAGTTTAAGAGTTGTATTAATTATTTAACAAAATAAAAATAAATTTATGATGAATTGGAAATTTAAATTTAAACGAATTTTTTATTAATTTATAATTTAATTTAGTTGGTTTTTAAAATAGTATTTTTATATTTGTTTTTCAAGATTTTTTTTTATATTTTGTAAATATATTTATTAAAATTATATTTATTTCAGTTAACTCAACAGCAATTGGTACGAGTTGTAACAGCTCAAGGGATATCACATTTACAAGGAATAACGCCAACGTTCTTTGCGGTTCCAAATGGATTTCCGTCACCTGCTGCGCCTGTGATACGGACTCACACTCCTTCTAGTCCAGCACCTCGTAAGTTAAAATATTAATTAAATAATAATAGGGTTGCAATGATTTAAATCATTGATTAAAATCGCGATTTAAATCAAATAATTTTTTTAATAAAAATCATGATTTAAATCACTTTTTTTTGGGAAGGTAAAAATATATAACGTTACATTAATTAATGCAATTTTATTATTTTTTATATAAATAAAATATATAAAATTGGCTACAGAACGTTTACTAAGTCTTAAATGCCACTAACAGATACACTTTATATAGTTGATTTAATATATAGGTCCTTCTGCAAATAGAATAAATTTTTACTAAATTAGTTAAAAATTGCTAGATAAACTCATTTACCTACCTACCAAAGCGAATACTTTTTTTTCGTGTATTTTTTTATTATAAATTTTCCATTTAATAATAAAAATCAAAAAATCTGATTTTTTGATTTTTTTAAAAAAATCAAGATTTTTATCAACCCTAAATAATAATAAAAAATTAATTAAAATAATTAACATATTTGTAATTAAATTTCAGAAAATACTGGAAATGCTAATTCAATAGTCATACAAAATGCTATGGTACAAAGCCCGCAGCCGCAGATCACCACTCATAACAATCAGGTGTCTTCCATAGGCGGTAACGTGCAAAGTAATCAAGCCATTATGGATCAGAATCTGCTGCCACCTCCAAAGAAGAAAGCAAAGAAGAAGAAAAAAGCAAAAAGGAAAGATGACGAAGCACCAAAACTAGACCTTGCGAGTATAATGAAGATCTCAGGAATTGGCGTCGATGATGATTTGTTTGAAAATGATCTCACAAGTGAATCAGACAATCTCCTTTCTTCCACAACATCTCAGTCAGAGCCGCAAGTACAACAGTCACCTCAACCGACACCTCATCCCCAACAACAATCGCAGTCGATCCAGAGTTCAGTGGTACAAAATCCAGTAGTTCAAATACAAGCGACAAACTCCCAATCTAATACCGGCACAGATAATTTTAACAGCCATTTAATCGCACAACTTCAGATGCCGGTACAGAATACTATTTCTGGCCAATTAAGGCTCGCTGTTGGAGAAGATGGACGTGTAGTTTTGCACCACACTCCAGAACCAAATCAACCTGATCTCGATCATGCGACCGCACAAGCATTACTTCGTTCCTTGACACAAAGTGGTGGCCAGAATTCGCCTATTATTTCTCAGCTTTTGGGCCAAGCACAACCAGTTCTTGTACCTTCATCTTCTTTCCAAACTACCAGTGTTCCACAGCAACAGCAGCAGCTTTCACGATCAAAATTTGTTAAATCTCCTGTGAGCAGTAGTACTGCAGGTCAAAGTGTGCCCAGTAGTCCACAGAGTATCGTCAGCCTTTCAACTGTGACGCAGACTCCTCAAATGACTTTTGATTCAGTGTCTCCAGGACCAGTGAAATCGCCTCAAATTCAGAAACCTGGCGAAAGATCTCCATGTTCTTCAAAACCCGTTATTCGCAATGTGACTTGTGTGCAGCAACCAAAATGCAATCAGACAACACAGCGTGCTAGGAGTCAAGGTTGTGTTCAAACAGCTAATCAAAGAACTACAAACACAAAGCAACCGGTGCAGCAAAAGACAGTACAATGTACTACAGTACAGAGGAATGTACAGGTTGTTAAAAATAATTTAGAGTCCAATGAATCAGTACCGATTTACCAACAGAATGTTGCACAGCAAATATCGACTCATACAGTGCAAACACAAAATGTTCAGATGCAGAATATATTTGAACAAAATATGCAGCAAAATGTAAACTTGGCGACACAAAGATGTCCGGATGGTATGAAAATTGATGCCATGTTTCAACAGAATACAAATGTCCAACAGGCAATCAATGTTATGCAACAGCAGCAGACAATGGGGAATAGCGATCAATTTTCTGCTCAGCAGTTCAGTTCAAGTGATAGCAGTAATTTAAACGTGGACGTGCAGAATAGTCGAATTCAGAGTCAATCAAAAATTAAAGTTAATGCTGTTCCATCTATTGGCAGCCAGCAGTTTGATCAGGCAAACTCACAGGGTGTCCAACACCAGAATATCTTGATTTCAAATAGCTCCTGTAACAATGAAACACCGAAAACAGAGAGTCAATCTGCTGCAGTCCTCAATTCAACTGCTTCCAATATTATTAACAGTGCCCCGAAAATCAGCCCAGAGATTATGAATGCATTAAGCAATTTAAATCCGAATGATCAACTGTTAATAGCTAACGCAAATGGCCAAATGCAAGTGATCAGTCAGCAGTTGCTGCAGCAATTTTTGTCAGGGCAGCTGAATACGGCCAATCAAGGTAGTCAGAATCAAAATCAGGCTCAGAATCAGCAGCAACATCAACAACAACAACAACAAAATACAAATTCAAGTCAGCCGCAACAACAGAATCAAACTCAACCGCAGAAAATAGTTATTGGAGAACCAGATGCTAACAGTCAAAATTTACAGGGCCTGCAAATTCACACGCCTACCAGTCAGATTATCGTTAATAGTAGTGGTGGGGCACCAACAATACAAAACAATATACAAAATATTGTTGTTCAGGCGTCACAAATGCCACATCAAATTCAGATTCAAAATTCTGGTTTCCCAAGTCAGTTTATTGATAATTTGAACCAGCAACAAATAAAGAACATGGCAGCTAGTCAGCAGGCAACAACACAGCCTGCGCAATCGCAAAAGAAAGCTAAAGTTGTTAAGAGGAAAGTGGTGGCAGTCTCGCAGCCAACTACTAATATAGTGGTAAGTTGTTTTGAGAGTATAAAATTAATTTAAACTAGTTTAAGGAGTTACACTCGAGTGGTACGGGTAAGGGGCAAGCTTCTATGCTCGCAATGTATTTTATATATAAAATAAAATTTAATAAAATCTGAAAAAAATAGGTATCTATTTCAAACAGTTTTGAATAACTTTGTAAAATTGTATCAAATTCTCTTTTTTATTTTAAATGTTGAGTGTAACTCCTTAAGTTTATATATAAGTAAAATTGTTGAATTTTTCAACATATTTTTTGAAACAAATTTAAAGAAATGTATAATTTAGTATTAACCAAGACATTTATTAATTTACTTTATGTAAATTTATAGCATTCAACAAAAGCAGATACATTGCCTCGACCGGTGCTTTCAACTGACCGAACTAGTCGCCCAGCTCTTGTTACGGTAGGAGTATGTCGACCAACTCATGTGACAGCAACGCAATCTCAACAACAGTCACAATCACTACAGCAACAGCAAAAGGTCGGTGACGTTATGAACAGGCCTGTGAATTTTATTTCACAAAATTCCGATCCAAACAAGAGCACAGAAAATACACCCGATACCATGAACAAGATGTTGCCCACGTCATCTCCCAGCTGTCAAGTGCCTACACCATCCTCCTCCACTGGTCAAGTGGTTCAGAGGATTCAAACTATCCAGCTGACTGCGCAAAAGCAGATGATGTTAAAAAATATTCAAATGCAGATACAAACAATTTTAGCGCGCAAGAGTAATTCCCAACAAGATCAACTATTATTGTCAAAATTGTATCAGGACCAAACTAAAATTCTTGCTTCCGGAAAGGTCTTGAGTAATTTGCCACATCATGCTGTAAGTATTCTTTATTTTCTACATTAATTGAGGGAACCTGTTATATATCGGACATTTAATTGTATATTTTAATTTTAAATTTTTAATATCAGTAGTTTGTTGAGGTTGTAAAGGAATTCAATTAGTAACTAAAATATAAGGTATTTGATGAAAAAGAAATAAAATATCTATAAAATAGATGGTATAAAATAAATAAGTCTTACTGGATTACAATTGATAATTTATTTCATTATTTAATTTAAAGAAAATCTCTATGCAAAACTTGCAAATTAAATGTGTTATTATGGAATTAAGAAAGATTTTTTTGTAAGTTGTAAACCTGAGATAAAATACATTGCGAGCATAGAAGCTTGCTTCTTACCTTGCACCACTTGAGTGTAACTCCTTAAGTGCAGTTGGACTCTGACAAATAAATATTTAGCTTATTGATTAAAATTATTTTAAAATTGTAAATTATATTTTATTTCAATTTCTGTATAATTGAATGATACAGTTTTAAAAAGGTAAAATATTTAAATATTTTAGGAATCGGAAGTATCTACAAATGTCAACGTTACACTGACGGCTAGTTCGTTATCGCAGATCGGTACCTGTAAAAATCCAACTTCGACAGTTCAAACTCAAACCCAATCACAAGCGCAAAATGTGCCAGCAGTCTCGATATCAATGTCCAATCAAAACATGAATATGAATACTATAACCATGCAAAATATATCAACAGAATCAAATAATCTGTTTCTTGGCAATATCACGGTACGAACAAGTTAACAGTATGATTTATTAAATTTTTTTATTTATTTTTACTTTTAAATAAAAAAAATAAGTACACTACAATCATGATGAATGAATTGCATATTTTAGACTTTTTTAAACAGTATCAAGTATCTGGTGCCAGTTCACTTACTCATTTCTTTTAGTTGCATAAAATTGATTTTCTAATAATTAATCTTAATAATTTTATTAATGAAATTTCTCGTTATCATTTTAGGCGCATCAAACAACGACTAATGTACAGAATATGACCATTCATCAGTCTCTAAATAAAACACAACAGCAGCTTCAACAACAACAGTTGTCTCAGCCTTTGCAGACACATCAGCAACAACAACAGTCTCAACATCAGCAACAACAGTTGCAATTACAAAATCATCAACAATCACAAATTCAGCACAGGCCTTGTCAACCTCTTAGCAATCAGATTCCAAATCCGTCCAATATGAGTTCGGTTGCTTTCACTTCGACTGCAGTGATGACGACAGTATCCCAAGGTGCAATACAGCAAACGATGATTCCATCTCATCAAATTCAACAACAACAACAACAGCATCAACATCAACAATCGACACAATGCCAGACCGATCCTATGGACGTTAAATCGAATGTTGAGGTTCCAAGTCCTCTTGGCAAAGAGTTACCATCACCTACTCAGATTCAGATGCAAGCCGCGAACTCATCACAGATCGCTTCACCTAGGATGTCCAATAAAAGCAATCAAAGCAGTACGCAGGCTTCCGTTGTTAAACCGCTTATGAGTCCAACTTCAAATGCCCGAGCGATCAAAAGACGGGCTTCCAGTCCGATATGTAGACAAATAAATAGAAGTGAATTGTAAGTTTTAACTTAAATTCTATTTATTGTCATTGTTCTTTTACAATAGGAATGTAGTTCCTTCCTCTTTTACAATGATCATTACAAATGAAAAGTTAATAATTTTTTATAGTAGTTTAATTTAGTAAAATGGATTATTCTTATAAAAATTTGTATAAAATTAAGTTTATATTAATTTAAACAAATCTTAATATTTTTGAAATAATATATTACCATTATATACATTTATTAATATATGTAATAATTAGGTAATTCTTAGTTTATATACATAGAATATAATTGGAGCATATTTTAAATTTCTACTGAAATTATTATAACTTAAATTTAATATTATAATATATAATAACTTAAATTTGAAATTATTATTAATGAATAATTTTATTATTGTTGTAGATTGGAGAAGCAGTTCAAGATGGATCAGAATGATGCATTAAATCCTGATGTGAATACGCCATTTGCCAATAAAGCGGATGCTTGCAAAAGGCTGCTCAAATATCATTGTTTTAATGAACCAGTGCTTAATGAGAGAGATCTTTCTAAAGCTGATGATTTGTTTGAAGATACAGCAAAACATTTGTTGAACAAATTTAGTGCCATGAGGAATAAATTTCAATATCTGTTAATGATGGAGAGCACGGTATGTTTCATTATTAATCTATAAACAGTTAAATATATTGTTGTCTTTTCTCAGTTTGTTCCTCCATGTATATTTATATTTACTAGTTATATAATTTATAACATTATAAATTTACGTCCGATATTTTTTGGTCAAGTGTCAAAGAATAGCAGGTGGAGAGCTGTATATATTAGCAATCATAAAGGATTGCTTAATAATATTTACTAACAATAATAATAATAAAAAAGATGTTGATAGCGTTTCGTTTCTTCTTTACACTTAAATTTATCAGTAAGGCTAGTGTAACCAATGCCTTATACGCTATATTAATTTCAAGATGATGAGGTGTAAAAATACTATTTGTATATTATTTCAGTAGGGGATAGGTTGAAATTTCAGTTAACACTATCTACTTTGAAATTTTACTAAGATCTCCTTGAATTCATATTTCTTTAGTAATTATAAAACTTACCCAGTGACTTACCGGTTATAAAATTATTATTAAATGTTTCATTTTACAGCGTGAAATCAGAACATCAGAGGCTATGATGATCGATAGGATGTTTGTAACTGACGAACAATTAATGTTAGATAAATTGCGCGATATGGAAGCCAAAGCAAGTGGTAAGATAATTGTTTACTTTGATGCTTTTAAAATATGCTTTAAAAAAAATTTATTATTATATACATTTATTCAACACTATATATTATTTGCAATAGAAAAGAGTATCTATCGTCTGATTTTTTCAAATAAATTTCCATATTATTTTTAATATTTATATCATTTATAACGTTTTGTTTTTTAATAATAAAATTTGTTCTATTACAGAAGAGTTCATGAAAGAGGAAAAGTTGATGATTCCGAAGATGGAGAACGAGCTCGCGGACATGGATGGGCTGCTGCCAACACTTGCAGGCGGCACATCAGTGAAACTCGAGTTGAATGACGACGAATTTGCGGATATGGACACGGACACAAAACCGCTGGTAAAGTCGTCGGTTTGTGCGGGGGATTATGATGAGTGGCTTGAGATTCAGAAAGAATTGGGCGTTTACGCACCCTCGCCAGTGGACAGTGCTAAATGTCGGACGCTGGATGGTGCAACGGTCAAGCTGCCAACGATAAAGAGTGAGCGCGCGGGCACGCGGGCAAATGGTGATTACCGAGCGGATCAGTGCGCGAGTAGGGACTCGTATGAATGCGAAAGCGGTCGTACGAATAGCGCCACCGACCTTGAACGCGATCTCCTCGAAGACAGTGAAAGCCTCGACGGCCTCGCGCTCTACTCATCACAGACGCAATGCGCGACCTCTGGGTCTTCAAGTGACGCGGCGGCCGTGAGCGCACGTGAACATGACATTACCGCGCAGGTGCAGTCCGCAATTGACAGCATACTCAACCTGAAGAAGCGGCCATCGAACTCGCAGAGTAGTACCGTGGTCCCTTCGGTAGCGTCCAGCAACGCAACTCCAGAGTCCGGACCAGGGCCGGTTATTGACCAAGCTGTACGCAGTATCATCGGTTCGTGACCCCCCATTAACAAAGTGTGTTAAGCTATGTATCGGTGCATGGAGGACTTTGTCCCGTGAGAGGCATGATCCCGTCCTCTTATTTGTTTTATTTATTATGTTCATGTTCGATTGTTGGCGGATCTTCGTCTGTGGAATTGTCTCGCTTTGGCAATAAGCGATGCATATTTGTTTTTGTATTCACAAGTCAAATTATTATAGAATATTAATTCTAAAGTAAAATAAGTTTACCAGTCATGGTACAAAAATTATTTTCACATAATTTTTTTGATTAACTTTCAAAATAACCAATTTATATTGATTAATTTTAACAATGAAATCATTGTTATTTTAAACTGTTATGCTATATTAATATTATTCTCCAATGTGATTGTAATGTACAATAATATAGGCATATCATCTGCGAGATTATTATTCCAATAACTAAATATATACATTAAAAAATTATAGATAGTTATATTACATTATTTTTATCAGTATTAAAAGTGATATCAATTTATGATAAATTTATAAAGTAATTTGTTTATTGCTAAACATAAATTGTAACAGAAGTAATATTCTATAATATAGTGTAATAATACAAAAATAAGATATGTGGAAATTTCGGGACATTATTTGAATTTTTTTTTCTAAAAAAGAAGATGCATGATTGTTACATGATTAAAATTAGTGAAGTTTTAAATTTAATACAAATTTTTTTGTTTTTTAATACTGTAAAATATGAAAAATACATTGAGAAAAGTTCGTTACAATTAGCACTATTTAAAAAATGATTAATTACTGTAAAAATAAGATATTTTTTATTGTTGTAGTTACACTGAGAAAAGATTAATTACTTTTACAGCAATTAATTAATAACTAAATTTAATTTTGAAACTTCTTTGAATTCAGGTGTTCATTAATTTGCAAAAAAATATGTGAAATTGTATTTTTTATAAGTAAATTACAAAATATTTTGTATAAGTAAATTGTAACATATTTAATGGAAGTTTATAATAGTATTTCTCGAGAAATAAGAAATCAAAATTAAGTTCACATACTTATTATAATATTTAATTTCATAACTATGTATTAAAACAGGACAATTTGTGCATCTTATTTTTTGAACTGAATTTCGTAAAATGATTGCGTGTTATGTTACATAATTATTATAATATATTTAATAAAGTACATTGTTATTTACAATTTAATTAAAATTACATTATGCGAAGTATGTAATTAAAAATACATAAAAAAATACTATATGATGAGCGGTATTGAATTGGAAAGAAAAATATTCGCGGCCTTTACTTATTTAAAGATGTGGATAAAAGGATATCTTGTATCTTTCGTGGGCTATTTATTTCATTTTTATGTAACGATTACTACATGTACATATTTCCTTATGGACATATCTTAATTATTTTATGTTATATTTCCGCGTTAAAAGTTATTGTAAGAAACTGTGTTTAAGTGTCATCTTTTTTAAATTACTAAATAATTAATTATTGATTATTATTTATATATTTTTAGTTTCGTATCGTAACACGCAATACATTAATTTTTTTTGTTCTGTTTTATTTATATTTCGCGAAATTGATTGTTTGTGCATAATTGTTGAGAAATGTTGCATCTCGTGCGATTCCAAAATTAATAAAATCGTATTACGATATTGCATTTATGCAAGGCGCGTATTTTCCATTGCGAATGTGCAGAATTTGTACGGATTTTTATGAAGAACTCATTGTTTTACAATGGCAATAATAGTTCGCACATTGAACGATTTCGTCGAGTTTCGAATTGTGAGAAAAGATACAGAAAGCGTTCGATTAGTACCAATCATACGCGTGTAATTCTATGGATTTTAATCGCTTTTAACAACCAGCACAAATATTTTTGCTACAATTTTTCACGTAGAAATAATTTTATACAGACAACTTTTTAACGACAAATGCATACTCTTGTTGCCGACGTTGCATAAAAGTGTTTTCTTTATTTATATTGTCAATTTATCCATTGGTTGCATTAATAATAGACGATGCTCATTGATTAATGCAACATCGGTAACAATTACATGCAAATAATTCGCGAATAATTTATTTTTTGAACTTATTAATCACATTTCGAAACTGTCAAGATCGATGCACTGCGACGATCAATTGCGCATGACAATTGAATGCAGCATTCGAAGATCATGATAACAATGGAATTAACTTTCCAGTTGAATTGCAGTAGTCATTTTAAGTAATTGAGATTGATATGCGTATAAGATGTTTTAAAATGCATTGATTGATTTTCGACTGTTGCGATTCGGTAAAAATTGAAGGGACAGTTAGTTCAAATCAAACATATACATCACAAACAAAACTTACTGATTTGTTGTAAGGTAGCATAATTTGTATATTTGTAAGAATGTAGGTAAAAGTTCGCTTGTTTTTTGCCAGCCAGAAAAAAGGTCGCGTAGGGGTAATCGGAAAATATTAAAGGGAAATGAAAAGTAATAATAATGACGGAAGTAAACAGTGCGTGTGGGATGAACTGAATAAGCTCAGATATTTTTAAAAGATTTATAAATGTAATTTTGTAAAAAGAAATACTATTTTGATGATGATTTGAAAGCGAGATCTGCGCCAGTTATACTGTATATATATTTTCCTCGAATATGTATTATTAATTGTAACGAATTGATTAATTTTTATTAGCATTATTGTTATTGAGAATTGTACATTATTTCATCAGCCTCATGAGCCTCGTTGCGACGACAAGGACAAGGAATATGGATTTCTTGTGATGATGTTTTCACTCAAGAAAAGAATAAAGTAGTATACAAACATATACTGTGAGTGGGCGCGCCGAGAGTTCGACGATCTTTACATTATAAATTTTATCCTTTTTCTCGATTAATGAATCGCTTTTGAATCTTATCGATGGTTACACAGTCTGAACTAAAACAGATAATCAAATCTCGGGACTAAAAACAATTGTACGGCGAAAGAGTTTCTTGAGAAACATCTGGAAAATGAATTGTTTTAAAAGAGTATCTTGATCAGTTAGATTTTTAGAAACTAAATAGTGCATTCTTGAAGTAGAGTTTTTAGCTACTTTTTGCATTTATTTAAATGAAGTTTAAACAACGTAAACATATTGTGCAATATTTGAAGACATTTCAGCCATGATGTTGATAAGATATAAAATAAATATTACGATTTAATAAAGCTTACTTTATAAAATTGTAATATCTATTGTAATTTTAACATATGCATGAATATTAACCTTATTAACAAGGTGCTAATTGTATTTTAATTTATAATTAAATTGCCATATATATTTTTATGTAATTGCATTATTATTTGCAGATTTTTAATGTATAAATTTAATCATCAATCTTTATCAGGGCTGAAAATTCTTTAATAAATTTGAAAATATCAATTTAAATGAAAAAGAAAGAAATAGAGGAAAGATTTTAAGAAAACATTACACTTTTTTGAGACATCCTGAGCATAGCACAAATAAATGCACACACGCACAGTCTCGGTAGCCCTCGGTGTACAGATTGTACAAAGTTAAAGAATTTTGCTGGCTAAAGTTTATTCAAGACTGACATTCTAGATTGATAAATGAATGAAACTGAATATTTGATGTAATAAAATATAAAAGAACGAGTTATTCTCATTTGTATATAATATTTAATTACAATTTCGAAGGCAAACGTGACTTAATTTGTACAATGAACTTTAATGCTAAAAAGATGGAACTTAAGAATTGTAAATATATGGAGCATTATGCGTCATTATGATCAACGTTGTTTTAGCTAAATGTTGCGAATTCGACGAGTGTAAATAGTATGTTGCCAGATTTTGTACAAAATTATATGAAAAAGATTTACACTGCGAAAACAAGATTAATGATAAAAACAAAGAATTCCATTTTTATAGCAAAACACGTTGCGAATGACGCGGCGACAAAATCATCGATTTACGTGTTCGTCGCCGATTGCAATTTAGGGTTGTATTTGCTCCGAATGTAGTACGATTGTATAATCCGTCTCGAATGTACATTTTAAACAAATCTAGTTGTGTAAGAAACTTTTTTTATTCTACCATTATTCTCTATTAAACATTTATATTTAAAAAGCAAATTGTTGTTAATTTTTTCCAAATATACATTATCATTTTTTTATATGAGAATCTGACAAAAGTCTTATGAGTTTTAAGATAAGTATTATTATATTAATTTCTTTGATAAGCATAACATATCACAAAAGAACACTTGTCAGAATGTAGTCACCATTTTTATAGTGAATACAACCGTCGTTGCAATTTCGAAATTCAACTTTAGAATTCGAGAACCACAAAATGACGCAGAATACCCCATATGAAATCTATAAATAGATAGAAATAGAGCAAAATGTATTTTATTTCTTAAGCTGCTAATATTACATGACGAACGAATGTATGTTGCGTAGAAATAAAACATACTCTTTGCATGTCATAGAAGTCGTTAATTTTACATTATTTTTTATTGATTTTTAAGCATATTTATAAAATACCCCGATGCCACAGTAGAAGGTGTTCATTTCTTATAAGTTATTAACCGGTGCATTATATAGTGATTACTTTTTTGCACGCGATTTCCTGTGACATGTAAAGTACTTAGTAAGAATTCCATTGTTGTGATATGTAAAATTACTTCTGTGAAATAATGTAACGACAAGTTAAAGTGATTAGCAGATTAAGAGTGTAGCCAAAACGCGTAAAGTTCAATGTTTTTTGACGATGACAACAATTTATATTCTTTGACCGATTTGAATGAACAATATTATGATTCTGTCAAAGGATCAATTTAAATAAGAAGTATGAAAAGAATATATACATTCACAAAAAAAACATTGAAATGAATCAACGGCACTACATTTAGGCCAAAATTGATTAAACGCGGAAGATTATGCAATAATAAATTATTAAATGGTGAGTCTCTTTAGTTAAAATTGACGAAATCAAAGTCGACTGTACATTTGAAACGTATGCTCCACTGCAACAATTCTCGAGAATTGTTTGCATAAAATTTTTGTTCGCATTAGAAACTGTAAAACGTGTAATCTGTATAAAAAGGACACATATAAATGGGATAATTTTTTTTAATCAAATCCACTTTTGTATTATTATTACATTATATTTCATAACTTTATAAAAAAGAAAATCAATTTGACAATTTTCAATAAGAGTTGGAGTATATTTCGATAAAAGAAAATTTTATATTTTATTTTATGAAGTAATTCATAAATAAGTAATTCATTAAGTGTTTTGAATAAAGTTATAGCGAATAACGTTACCAATAAAATATTATAAATTGTAATTTACAATTATTTCAATCTAGTTTTTGCTAATGAATTGTTTATTGAATAATGTATTCTTATTCCTCAATTATATGGATCATAATCATATGATTGAATGTGTTTCAAATTATTTATTAATATAGATAAGGATACATACTCTTTACTTCAGATAATTAATGTCTGGGAAAATTTAAGTTTGAGTTAAAGAAATTTGAATGTTAATTTGAGTACGCAATAAGGGATAATTAATTTTTCATCTTAGCGTAGGCTATACAATGATGTTTACATTTTTTTAATAAGAATTATATCAGGATACTAAATAATTACATACTTATTTGATATGGCTTTTTACCAACATCTAACATTACCTGGACAAAAATAATTCAAACATTTTTGTTATTAAAAAAATTCAAAAACCAATTTGTTATAATAAGTTTAAAGTTTACTAATTAATGAAAAAGAACTTTCAGCTTACAATTAGCAGTTTGTCTTTTTATTTTAATATATAGGGTATTTTATGAGTTTTTAGAGATGTCGCCATAGTTTCGTATAATGAGGTATGTTCAAATATATATAATTTAATATATGATGTTTGAAATTATTTTTATAATAAATCCAATAAAATACACTTTAATAAAAATATTTGAACATCCGGTTTAGATGTTTTAATAAGAGTGGATTTGAATAAGAAAGATTTTCTTATAAATGCTTAAGGTCCCATGATAGTCAATGTATTTTGCACACATACTGATGTGTGCAGAAGTTAAAACAAGTACGAAATGAACAGAACATTTTGAAATAGGGCATCGACATTCATAATCAAATATAAAAAATAATTATACGAAATATAGTTCCAAAAAATAGGATTATGAACATCAACTTGTAATTATTGCATCGTAAGGTATATTTGTTTGTAAAAAATTTTTTTTGTAATATTAATTACTGTAAAACGATTTTTCTAAATATATATTTCAAAAAATTAAGACTGCTTCTGATTTGACTGTTGAGTTTCGTTTACCTGATCTTAACAATTTGTTTAATAAAAAGTTTTAAAACTATTATTGTTTAAACTACACGGAGAAGAAAGATTGATGAAATTACTGACATTGTTAGTAAACTGGTCATATATTTGCAAAATTTGAAAAATTACTATCCTATGTTAGTAAAAAGTGTCAGCATTTTTACATATATTATAAGCTGTCAAAAAATAATTGTCAACAAATTGATACGTTTTGCTAACTTAAAATAGTAATATCTCAAAGTATGCAAGTGTATGACCAGTTTACTAACAATGTCAGTAATGTTTATTAATCTTTTCTCTCTGTGTATTTGTTAGAAAATTGATCAATGTTAATTATATTTATGAATTCATGTCATTTTTTTGTAATTACAATAACTTTTTATAATTATTTACATGTAAATTCAGAATTAGTTTTGAATAATATATTTTTATTTTCCTAATAAAATAATAATAAATTATAAGTTAAAAATATTGTATAATCTGTAGAAAAAATTATAATTACTTTTGTAATTTTGAATTCTAAAATTATGCTATAACATTGCTTGTAAATAGGGATTTTAATTTTGACATTAACTGATTAAATCTGAATACACATATTTAATATAATATTCTTCTAATACATTTAGTAATATAAACATGTTTTTATAAATGCACACTAACTATTCATTAAAAAGATGGAAAATCATTATATCCTTTAAGAATTAATTTCTAATTTAAATTATACCATTAAAAGAACTAGATAAACAATTAAAATAAATATTAATTTTATTTTAACTTAAAATAATAGTTTATAATAATAGTAATAATATTTAACTAATTTCAACTTAAAATCAAACAATAATGGATAATTTTTTATAAACAATAATGGATAAATTTTTAACTGAAGACATTGAATGGTCCTAATTAAAAATAGCAAAATAAAACAAGCTGATTGAACAATCATTATACTATCGAGGGCCCTTAAGCATCTTAAGCAATAAAATGTAAGAATCAATGAGGCATTAAAACAAGGGTGAAATCACTTTGGTAAAACGAAACATGAATTGGCTGCATATCGCTCTATACACTAAAAAATTATATGTAAATATAAAAAAATTAAATTTAATAAGCTTAATATTGTTTCATTTGTATGTATTTCTATGTATTTATTTCAATGATATTAGTTCTAGAAAGAGAAGTTATAAATGTAGTTATTTAATGTTCAAGAATCGATATTTCTTAATTGTATATTTTATTAATATGTATTTGTTTTATATGATTGCAAGATAATTAAAATGAAAACATTTACTTTTTAAAATGTAATTGAATAATTATAATTATGCATGCAGTCGACATGTATTTCGTATTACTAAAGTACTTTACAATTTAAGTACAATACTATCATAAAATGAAATAAAAATTATTACTCGTATAAAATAGGAGTTTTCAGCTATACAACGAAATAAAAGTAAACTTTTAATAAATATTTGTAATGAAAAATACATTTACTTTTACATTTTAATTGGCATTGGTTTTTTGTTCTTAAAAGGATTCTATTACCTTTCTTAAAATTTCACCTAAACTTTCTTTTTTATAATAAAGTTGAATTTGTTATAAAATTAAATTTATATTTTTACTAGGTTGTTGAAGTAGACGCTTTGTCTTTGTACTTATTTGAGGAATTAACTTCATGAAAAAGATATTTTATATCTCTATATGATGCAATTCATAATACCCGTATTAAGCTTATACAAGAATACCCGTAAGGGGTTCACTAGGCAAGATGTTACAAAACTAACTAGGGCCTGGATTAGATTATATAGACTGGGCCAGTATTGGATTACCCAATATCGGTTAACACATAAAGGCTTCATCAAAGGCCTAGACTGAGATACCCTTTCACGGAACACCTACCAAGCTTGCTTTGGTAGGGCCCGGATTTAAATCTGGGTAAATCCTGTCAATTCTTACTAGGGATTTGACATGTGTTGATTAAACATCTCTCTATTTTCGTATCTCTATTTTTACGTGAAACAATGGTGGTAACAATTTTTGTACGATTGTTTTTTAGTGTGTTTATTATCATTACCTTTAGTGGATAATTGGCGAAAAGAACAAAAATCAGATCTCTGTTTTTTATTCATACTTTTAAAAATGATATGAACAAAGAAAGCAAGAAGCTAATTTGACCTTACAATTTAAGTCTCGAGATTACAGTGTAGCGTGAAAAATTTTTGATCAAAACAAAATATTTTGGTAGAGTTTTCTAGCATTAAAATCAGAATTCAACAATCAAAACAATAAGAACTTAACTAATTTAATAATGCATAAAATAAATAAACAGTTTAATTATTGAATAGAACAGTTGCTTTGTGTATATTTCTTTCTATTTCCATTTCAGATTACTCTTGATTTGGTTGGCATGAAGTTTTGGATTGGTAAATATTTCTAAATATAATTAAATACCCAAACCCATCTACTCACTTTAATTCTAAATTTACTGACCCAGCAATTATATATAGATATTTTATAATAAAAATCAATTTTATCTAAACATCTTATTTTTTTACCTTAATTAACATAATTAAATTAATAAAAAAATAATTCATAGGATTTAAAAAAATAAGACAACAAATGCGATTTCTTTTCAACATGTTATTTTATTGCAAGCGTTCTTGAAAATGTAGCTAATTGTAATGCTCGATGTTACACCAAAGTGGTAATATTGTCGGTCTAAAAGTCGGTCTAGAGTCGTTGATAATAATGCGCAAAAAAAGAGAGTGTTATGATCGTCGTAAAGACAGAAGTTTGTCATATATACAACAGAAGCTAAATAAATGAATAAATAAATATATTTATTTATTTATTTATTTATATATTTATATTTTTATATTTTATTTATATATTTATATATGTCTTAGAAAATACTATCCCAATGTGTCGCACGTGACGCACTCCCACTTTCGCGCTTACATCCGGAGCACCAATGATTTTATTATTTATTTGATATTTCTTGTTTTCATATTTGTCTTCGTAATTTGCCGTCGCGCGAACAACAGTTCATTTTGTATCGTATATACAATTCGAAGAGAGGCATTATTACTAATTCGCCATCCCGAAGGATACGAGGAACAGAGACTGACTATCAGCTCGCTAAATTTTATGCCGGCTCACGCCGTTTTTTCATTAATCTTTGTTCAGTCTTACATATTTTTATATGGCATTTCGAATGAACGCAGTCCTCGTTCAAATCTCAATCCGACATTAATGCTCAACTTTTGGATTAAAAAAAAGTGTTACAAAAATTATTCTGATATGAAATTAAGATACAAAAGTTACATAATGATACAGTTCAAAGTTGATAGCATTTTTTTCGGAGAAAACATTGAACGCGATTTCCATCACTGGTCTTCTGGCACGCGAAGCTAAGATCGCTCGTTAGCCGGTCCAAAAAAGTCCGGAGGTTATACACTGAAAAAGGCCCATATAAAATTGTAGTTAATTTGTTCTCTAATTATTAATAAACTTTCTAGATTCATATTATTTTTACTGCTGTGATGTATTTATTTTTTTATAATTATAAGGAACTATTGTTATTTTTAATAACTTTTATAATGTTTTGCGACTCTTCATAATATGATGTGATAATTCAAAATTACTTATGCTATATTTGCTTAAAACGTTACAGTTATTTGTAACAGTTTTTATCTTGTGAAAATCTGTTATCTTTTACCAAATCGTAAAAATATCTAATTTAGCAACAGAACATATAACTTAATTCAATTATTATGTTTCCATTATATGTTTTTGTAGACAATTTCATTTATTTATTTTTGTATTTAAAGTGATTTAAATAAATTTAATTCCTAAATATTCTATAAATTTAACTATTTTTCTGAAAGTAATAATTCTTGTAAATTTATTTGAAATTGCAACATTAATAACCACAATTTTATAGTGTAAAATTTTTCAGTGTATCGGGCCTTGAAGTTTCGTCCACGATGCAATGGTTGCGTCGAGCGAACGTCAAAGGCCACCGCGAACTGCGAATGCCAAGTACATATTTTAAATTAAATATTCATTTTCCTTTCATTTTGCAGCGTGACAGAGCAAGGCATAAAATTTGGCCGAAGTTAAGCTGAGGAGGCCCGAACCCGCGTTCTAAGTGTTCGCGCGTCCTCAGCTAATCTTAATTCAAATTATAATTAAAGTAAATAAGATCACAAGCATCGGTAGACTCGTCACGCGAATCCCCGAGTTAGACTAAGAGTAAGAATAAGGTCTGCGCCTGTGCGCTTTTTCTTTTTCTTCCCTTATCTCTCACTATGTACAGGTCAAACCGGCAGTTTATTTTCATTTATTCTTTTCGAAATAATCTTTGTTTTCTTTTCTGATTCTTCATTTTCAAACTAAGTAACTCCCTGGTTATAATGTTCTTTAAAAAATGCTGACAAAACTTTGGTTTACTGCTTTAGTAGAGTACAGTAGAACCAATTGTCCAATATAATTTCGATTACATAAATATAATTCTTATTATTTGTAGAACGTCAAAAAGAGTAACTTTTATCTGGTATAATAAATTTATTTGTTACTTTAAATTTACCTAATGGTTGTTTGCTTGGATCAAGAATAAGGTGCAGAAAGTTACCCAAGTTGACGTTGAATCCAGTGTATAATGTACAATGATCATTTATTATATTAAATATAATAATCTTAAATAAAATAAATTAAAATCATCATCAGTCAGAAGAATTGCTGTTGTTCTTTCAGCATTTTCCAGGGAAATTATATTCGTAGCAAAGAAGTGTTTTGGACTAGTCGATCCTTTCCCTCAGAGCTGTCAGTTGCTCCTCGCCGAGTTTCACTTTGTCCTGAATCTCCCTCGCGTCAACCAGTAATTTCGCCTTCATGTTGATGAAGTGTTGGTAGTCCGCGAATTCTTCTTCATTCAGGTACTTGGACAAGATATTCGACACTATTACACTGCGCTTGTCGATGTTACCCTTTAGGGTTTTGGCTTCTTCCAGTTGTTCCGCTAATTTGTCTCGTTTACTTTCCAGTATTTTCTGTAAGAATATTAGTAACCAATGTGCATGACTATATTGTTAAACGAATTATTGCCTTAAATAATAATTATTGATAGACAATTTTTAAATTATGTATATTCATTATTATGAACTAAAAGCAAACGGTGTTATAAAAAAATATTACATATAAAATTAATAATTTCAAAAAATATTGATCAAAATGTTAAAAATGTAAACTTCTCAATTATTGAAAATAATGCTTTTTATTTTTACAATAAACCTTTTTTATACTTTTATATTTTTTTATTGCACTGGTTATATTTTCTTAAATTAAAAATAAACAGAAGGGGGTTTATTAGAAAATGTTTGTTGCTGTGAATTACCTTCTCCGGGTCATGCACGGACATTCCATAAAGTGCATTTTCAGCGCGTGCAAGACGTCCACTAAGGCCAAGTAAAAGACTCGTGATTTTACCAACTTCTTCGATATGCAGTCGATATTTTGAAGTCTCCGTTGGCTGAGCCACCGCCGCCACTCGGTTCGTCACTCGTGCTCCTAAAGCCTCGTTTAATTCATTTTCTTCGCGAACAGCATCTTGTTCTGCGCGAAGAACCACTAATTTTCGGTCGAGTCTCACCACTAGTTCCTCCTAATTAATAATACCAATTTTCAAATCGTTTAATTTCATTATATATAAGCAGAGTCATTTATACCTATATAATTTATAATGTAAAATTATATCAAATTATTACATACAGCAGTTTGTGTTAATTGTTGCAAAGAAATTTGTGTTGAATTATTTGGACTTTCCATATGTGGAAAAAACTTTATTCGATAACACATGTTCAATCTTTTAAGTATTACAATAAACTAAACGAGTAATCTAGAAATGTATTTATTACTGATTCATGATGTCAGCTTAAATTAAACTGTGTAAACAATAAATAATATCATTTGTGTATTACACTTATAATGTACGTTAAATGTTCATTTTTTAATTTCACATTTTTATAATGATACTTCAGCGTGTAAAATAAATGATTAAAATATATTTAGTTTCAGACATTTTTGCTTGTTAATATACATATAGTTACATTTAGCATCATTAATTCAAGATATGCTATATGCAGCATTCAAGTAATGATAAAATTATCCTGCAAAAAGTATTTTATCTACAACAAAAAGAGTCCATATAAAATATTTGATTCATAGACAATTTGCTAACAGCACATGTTGCCGAAGCATTACAGACATATTAATTCATTTTGAAATTGCTTTAACTAAAACAAGTATTTAATCAAAGTTTAAATTAAAATATTGAGTACAGATTTGATATTATGTAGTAATTTGTTTTTCATCTAAAATTAGCGTACAGAAAAAAGAATTTTATTTAATAATAAAATATTGATAATATATGTTTTGAGTTCTGGCCTCTGTAATCTTATTATTAAATATGTACAATTACCTTTTTACGTCGAAGATCCAAATTATCCGCGACAACTGACTTGTCATTATTATCAGTAAGCGACCCACTTCTATCAGACATATCGTGCGAGTACCTGGTCAAAAACCTGGCTTTGCTCTCGGAGATGGTAAAATATGGGGACGTAGGTGATAATGGATCGCACGTGTTTGTTGGTGACGGTGTAAGTGGCGTTGTAGGGATCGATTCGATTCTGAAAAAGAAATAGTTAAATTTACGGATATCATCGAGCACAGACCCTTATCATTTATGAACATATTTTATCAACATTCAATTGAGGCATAGGTGTATTGTCAAAATTGATAACGCAGAATAATTCGAGATATCAAAGCTATTTTTATCAAGATCATTTAATTAAATTTACTATTTTTTTAATGCAGAAAAATTTGTTTAAAATTTAAGAATTTTCATTTCAATATATAAATTATGGTGGCTCATAAATTTATTGGTATGATTAACTAACCGACAATTTGCATAAAAATATTTTACATTAAAAATTAACTAAACAATTTATTTAAAGTTTTGTAAAATAGTATTTTTTTAAATTTCGGAAAATTTATACAATTAAAAATATTCCTTTTTAATAATGTATTTGTCATTAATAATTGTTTATAGTTTTTTTACGAAAATGCGATAACATTCATGATTTTTTTCTACATAAAATATTAATATCCGACGAGTGAAATGATTTTTGTTTTGTCATAAAATTGCCATTTAAATAATTGATATGTTAGAATACTTTAAATATGCAATTTATAAGCTTTTTCAATTATTTAAATAAATTACTTTACCAAGATTAAAAGTTTAGTGAACATTCCCAATCGTTAGAAATTAAAAACTTTAATTTATATGTATCTCGATATTATTTAGCTTGATCGTGCATCGTGACAATTGTCGTGATGAGGCCGCCGGTGCGTTGAGTTTGCGACTGGCAATGCGACCTACGCGCGGCACCAAGCCAAGACTTTGATGTCATTCACAGACAATTTTCATTGCGCAACTATAATCCTTACGCACTTTCTCCCTGGTGTCAGTGCGAGTCCATTGTCTTTCCTTACAAATCGCGGTAAGTGGACTTCCTCCGTTCACTGCAAATTCGGTCAAAGTCCCGGAAGTCCGCGGAGCAAGGTCTTCTACTTAAAAGTATCTACGTGTAGATTAAATTTCATACGCGTATAAAGAAATTCAGTAATGGTAACACTTTAAAAAATGAAATTCAAATTTAAATGTAAATATGTTCTGGTTTAAAAACAGTAGAGATTCCGACTTAAAAAATTCAAACTTAAAAAACTAGGTAAATTGCAACGGAAAGTTTATACACGTATTTATGAAATTCATCACACTGTCTAATGATAAATGTTGTTATTATTGAACTAAAATAGCAATTAATTCAGCTTAGTAAAATTAATAACCCGGGTGTAATTAACAAGTAATCCTAGTTAGTACAGTAAGACTGAAAATCCTAGAGAAGGCTTTCTACTAATCTGAATTCAAGTATCAAATTAAATGAATTTTTTATTAAAGTAGCAATTTCTCATGCATGTATACAAAATTGATTATTTTTCGCACTTGGGCTTCATTAATAAGTAGTTTGAGGGAGGTTGTCAAAAATGGAAAATTAGATATATATAATAATATTAATTCTTGATAAACTTCATTTTTTCTCTGAAATAAGAAAGGTATTAATTCTACTGAATTATGTACATGAGTTATAAAAAAAATTGTCTGACACCACTAAAATAGATTTCTTTTTATATGACGTGGGGAATCATTCGTACGAACGACTTTTCAAAATGTAATTTGATGCAATAAAATGATATGCTTTATCTTTAAACTTACAATAAAATCACCTTTCTATCTGAAAATGATTTATTGTTACAATTCGTGTCATGGAATATTGTTGTATAGAAGCGCAGGAATATTAACGTACTATTCTCATGAAGAATTGAATAGTCAGTCATTATAAAGATGTGCAGCAGCTTCAACAGGTGAAAGATACGTTGCAAAAAGTACAATAGAAGAAATTACAATAAGTGAAACTGCGCCATGTGAATTGCAACAATTTTAAATGATGACAAAAATAAATAAAAAATGTTCATTAAAGCAAGTGCTTCTTACTAAAAAAGTAAACAACTTAGATAAAGATAAAGAGTAATATTTATTAGTCAATGAAGATATTTTAAGAGCATTATGTGATTAATATATAATTATAATAATTTTGTTAAGACCTTTGTGGAAACGAATCCCTGTAAACGTCTGAAGAATTCTATAAAATCTGCAAATCTCAATTTTGATGGCTTTGAAAATTTTTCCATTCTTAGAGTATTTTAGATTATTAGGGCTGATATATAAACTATCTTTAAACTAAATAAATAATTATAAAGTATTAAAAACATTCGTTATCAATATTTTTATAAATAACAATTATGCTTACTTTTTCTCTTCCTCAATTCCATTCTCAATTCCCAAGTTGGCATTTGTTGCGTCTTCCAGCGATAATCGTCGTCTCGTTCGAGGTCTGGGATCACTCCAGAACAATCCGGAAACGTAATCTCCTGGTTTCTTGCGCTCCGGAATAGGCACTGTTTAATAATCAGTTTACATATATTTAGAATGATTTATAAATTGAAACTACATAGAATTTAAATATCCATTAAACTTTTTTTAATAAAAATATGATATTTAGGTTGTGTTGCGGTATGTTAAATTATTAAGCACCATTTGATAAAATATTTGGTTTATATAATAAAACGATTTCAAGAAATGAACAAAATTAAGACAACTAATGTAGTTAGTATTATAAATATACTTATCATTACTTGAATAAGAAGCGTATTTTTAATAATTCTATGTTTGTAAGTGGTGATTTGTGCTATACTTATTTTATAATTGAATTAAAATATATCGCATTACACTCGACTTCTACACATTTGCTTTTCCGGTGTAGAAGGTCATTGCGCAACTGTATTACGCGATTTCATTGTTTTTATCTTAATCACATTTGGCGGGTTCTGTGCTTTTCTCTCATTGATCAAATTTCAGCAAATTTATGGAAGAAAAAGAAGCAAATGTGTGGAAGTCGAGTGTACTACGTAGAAGAAATATTTAATATGAGTTTAATTTATAATAATAATAATAATAATAATAATAATAATAACAATAATGAAATTAACAATAGCAATAATACTATCTTCTTGAAAAATATGAAATATTTATGATCTACAACTTTTTGAATTTAATTAGTAGTTTGTATGAATTTAAGAAAGTTCATAAGTAAAGTCATCCATTTTTCAAAACATAATGTCAAACGTTTGTTGTTTAGATTGTGTATGCTTTATTTAAGAATCATGGAGTGTTCTTGGGACTGTAGACATTTAAATAATAGGTTTCGGTGCAAATTTCTCATTCAAGAAGCCACGCCAGTGCGTGACACGTGTGGTGTGCAATATGAGCTACGTAATTAAATAATCTAGACTTCTTCATTGGGTTAGTACATATTGAACTAACAGGTCGATGCTCTGAGTTCTGAGTACACTCGTTCTTAGCTCAACTTATTCGACTGTACTGAATTATAAATATTTTCCGCAATTAAAACTACGTTTTCTGTACGTTCCTGATTATACTAGAGTAAAATTTTTAATTAAAATTGATACAGGCAGAATGATATACATTTTGGTGGTTGATTAAAATTAAATTTTCTCTTGAAATGAATAATAACAGATTCTTAAAAAAGAATTTTAGTCATAAATTAACTAGTAAATTATTATGGTAATAAAATTGATTAAAACTGAATTTAGATATTATTCTTTTGGTTACGCGTATGTCAATGTAATAATAAATAAAAAAAATTAATTTATTTGATAAATCTTTCGGCAAAAAAAAAAGACTCCATTATTTTATTAAAATAAATTAATATTTTAGGTTTATATTAAAAAATATTTCTGTTAAGGTGAAATGTCACTCGTTGACGAAGTTCAAATTGAGAAAAATTGCCGCCAAATAAATATTTGTAAATATTTTACAAAATAATAATTAATTTGAGAAAAACGCAACGTACGTCCAAAGTTAAACTTGTTTAGATTTTTTTAAATTGTTTTTTATGCATTGCAACTTTTCTCAAAAAGCTATCTTTTGGAAGTCGTTTTTGTAACCCAAAATATAACCTCTAAATTAGTTAGTAAAACGACTTCCAAAAGATA
>JABFPN010001170.1:0-32272 GCA_022817305.1 Leptoteleia sp. ZL-2020
GGGGGACCTTTTTCTCTTCCATTTTCTACGAGTTCTATTTCTTTCTTTTTCCTTTTTTTTTTTTGCATATTTTTTTTTGTCGATTCGCACATGCTCTTCTCCTTCTTTCCTGGCAGTCTTATTGACGCTGATACTGTTTTTATTGTCGCTGTTTTAGTAAGCTTGCTTAATTGCTGATGCTTGTACGTGCAATTTATTATTAGGAATTTTAGTGATTTAACGCTAAGTTTAGAAAAGATAATATGGTTGGCAAAATGTGGGTCACCATAACCATAGAGTTATGTAACGCATATCTGTAAAGTATTAGCGTTCGGCAAAAGAAGACTGCATTAGCAAAACAAGCTATCAGCATGTTTTTTTTGCGCTTCTCAGCAGCGTTTCATGTTTTAGTAACAAGAATTTAATTTGCTTCAAGGAGTTTATCAATCGGTTTCGTATCAATTCAGTTGAAAATTGATCGACTGGTTTGGCAAAATTTTGGCAAATCTAGTTGTTTTGATTATTGTACTGTTAAAAGGGTGGTTATTTGATTTAATAATGGTATTGTCATGGGATAAATTTCTTAGGATCAAATTTCTAATTCTGTTTTATGCTTTGTTGTATCGGTCAAATTATATATTTTTTGCGTTTGGTATTTGTTTCCGTAGTTAGGATTGTAAAAATCAATACCGTGAGTAATTAATAAATGTGTTTTTTTTTTTTTTTTGTACATGAAATTAGTATTTAAGAATATTAATTTAATTATTTCTTGTGATTCAAATGTAGAAAATTAATCCGAGTTAAAATAAAAAGATTAAGACTTTGTTTTTTTTTTTTCATATCCTGTTTATTTTTAGAAAATTTTAATATTAGTTTAATATGGTATCAATTTTAATAGACCTTATTAAGGTCATTGTGTTATTTGAACTATACAATGACAACTATTTTGTCAGATTATGGAATTATTAATAGTTTTATCATTAAGATTCTTAGCTTTTTCTAAAATAAAAATTGTATATTTTAATTGAAAATCCAATTTTTCTTTTTGTAATTTATTAAGGATGTTTATGTTATTGTTATATTTCATAATGAACGAGATATAGACTTATAATTTTTAAAGTTTCCTTTATTAATATTAATAATTGTACAAAAAATTATTGTAATCTTGAATTTTTTGTCTCTTATGATCTGCATAATTTTTTTTTTAATATTAACATTCTATTGCTGTTAACTATTAAATGAATAACATGTAACATACAATGAATGTAATTATGCTTTTTATAAAATAAAAAAAAAACAAGAAAATTTATTCCTTTTCATGTATTATAGACAAATCCATGTAATCATCCGATAATATTTATGAGGGATGTTGAATTTAAACATCTAAAAGCGTTGATGGAGTTTATGTATGCTGGAGAAGTCAACATCTCACAAGAGGAATTATCAACTTTTCTTAAAACTGCTGAATCTCTTCAAATTCGAGGTCTCACAGACTCCCAGAACAACCAGCACAACAACGAAAAGGTATCCTTTAATGTTACAATTATTTTGGACAACGCTATGTTCAGTTCACGAAGAAATCAATTAGCTGTTTGTCAAAGAAGCAATTTTTTTTCTGTCATTCAGTCATTCATGATAAAATTTATATGTTGCTTACATAATTTTGCACACCTTGAAAATGTATTTTTAGCAAAGTATACTATTTTTACAAGAAAATATTGTCAATGTTCACGTGTTCGTTCTTGGATTTTTTTTTTAATTTTACAAATTTATATATAATTATTGAAATTATGTTTACTTATTTTTTTTTATTCACTTCCATATTTGCATATATGTGGAAGTACGTGTACATATAATTCATTAATTATGACTGAAATAAAAATATTACAATTTCAAATTTTAACATATTTATCTCGAAAGGAATACAAGTGATTACCTATTTTCAAATTTTCCTCCATTCAATTTGTAACTATTAATTAATTAGTTTTGGTAATAAGTAAATTATAATCCTTATTTTATGTAATTATCCAATCAAAGTAATTATCCAGAAAATAAATAAATATATTATTTATATTGTTATTGATTGCGTTCTAGTTACGAACGGTTATTAATGTACAATTTAATTTTCAGTATTTACCAATCAATAACCATACGTCAAATGGTGGTGGTTTGACAT
The DNA here is from genome assembly GCA_022817305.1 of Leptoteleia sp. ZL-2020. NCBI lineage: Eukaryota > Metazoa > Arthropoda > Insecta > Hymenoptera > Scelionidae > Leptoteleia > Leptoteleia sp. ZL-2020. The sequence continues at coordinate 2,156 of JABFPN010001170.1, forward strand.
CGCCGAGTTTTGATGACGAGCACAGTAAAACTCCACCGAATTCAAGCCCGCCACCCTTGAAAAGGCTGTGTAAAAGAAGTGATTCTCCAGTAAATTCTAGTCCCGTACCTCCTATGTCAGCTGGTTCTGCAAATGCGCCACATAGTCGAACTATCATCGAGCCCCAAGTCCAACTCGATTGTTACAAAGATCTCGACATTGTTGAGGTATGCGACATTTATGAATATACTATATTTCTATACTCAACACCATATATACAGCAATTGTGAATCTCTGTTGCCTTCGGTAATGCTTTTGTTTCAACAAACAAAACTATTTTTGACGGTATAATAATTTGACAGTAATAATTAATAAATAAGATGCCTTGTCTCTGAATAAATTTACTACTTATGACTTATGGTAATGTAAATTTGAAAAATTGCATTACAAATAAAACTTGTTATGTCACGAGTGTTTCCTTACTTTGAAATACAGTGTATAATTTTAAATACTACTGATAATGTCTTATTTAACGATGAAATGTATCTTTCAAATTCAGTGTACATACATGTATATTTGAAAATATAGTGTACAGGTATATAAATATTTATATTAATGTCATTCTCAATAATACAATTTGTAAAGATAGTTTGAAATGAAAAGAGATTATGTCAATAATATAATGACCATAAAATAATAGGTCATAAATCGTTATACCTTTGTTTCAGTAACGAAAGGTAATATTATAGTAAAGTAATAAGTTATTAGGGTTCAACTACATATTAATTTAATTTGATTTTAATTTATACTTACTTTGTTATATAGAGTATTATACAGCATTATTTTCATAAATGATTCTAAATATAAATTATTTGATTTTAAATGTATATTTGATAATTGATGCTTATCAACGATTTCGCGGCCATATATTGAAATAATAGAGTAATTAATTTAATTTTAGCAAAATTTTATACGACACTTAATATTTGTAATTTATAAGTTATAATTTTACGTCCGACATTTTTTAAGACAAGTGTCAATTGCAAGATGGAATGCAAAGATATATCTTAAGTGTGTGCAATCTCCTATTGCCTCAACACTTAAGTATACAAATTGAAATAAAATAAAAATAAAAATAAAATACAATAATCACGTATATAAGATGTAAATATTAGATAGCGTTTCGTTTCTCGATTGCACTGAAACTCATCAGTAAGGCTAGTGCAACCGATGCCTTATACGCTATGATTTTATTTCAAGAAAATGTGTTGTATTATGCTATCTAAATATCATCTCAGTAGTGAGAAAGATGAAATTTCTCTCATCTTCTCCCTCTACCGAGAGAATCTGATATTATTTTCTTGAAATTCAATTTTTGTTTATTTTTCTAAGAACTTACCTGTTTTTAACAATAGGAGATTGCACACACTTAAGATATATCTTTGCATTCCATCTTGCAATTGACACTTGTCTTAAAAAATGTCGGACGTAAAATTATAACTTATAATTTAATTTTATTTGAAGTTTAGATTATTTTAAAAATCATGAATAATAAAAAAAAATTAATATTTTATACAACTGTTTTTGCTACATATATCTATGTTTCTCTTATAGATCTAATGACGATATACATTTATCTTAAAATTTATATATTTTCAATCTTTCTAGTTTTATATGCATTACTTATTGTATTGTTAAATATAATTTTTTATATATGTGTGTTAAAATATTTATTTTGCAATTTATGGAACTATATAAAGTTATTGAAGATAAATAAAAAATGTTTAATGCTTTCATTCAAAGCTGCACGATAAAATTATTGTTATACAAAGATTAAATTTCTTAATTATACTTCCAAGTTAATGAAAAAAATTATGTAGTACTCTTGTAAGATATTATGTTACTTATTTTCATCTTTTTATACATTTTTCAACCACCAAATTATTAATAAATGACAAAATTTAAAATGCTTTATAAGTCACATTAAAAATTTATAGCATTTTATATAGAGAGATAATAATTATAAATCATAAAAATAAAGTTGATCATTGTTAATATAAATTACATTAAACGTATAAGATTGAAATTACTCGATATTATTCGCATATTTTTACGATTTTGCAGTATATGAAGCTTTAAAGTTTTTGCATATGTTATAAACAGTTTTAATTAATTCATATTTTATTATTTAAACACTGTCTATTATTTACTGTACTCTAATTAATTTCTAATTTTTTGATTACCAATTTGTAAATTGGTAAACAATGTACATTAAATTAAATATCATTAACTCATAACAATTTAATTGTATAAGGATACTTAACAATTAATAATGAATCATTCACGATTTATAAATGGCGTTGTAAATAGATCTTATTAATTGAAGATCGAAAATAAAGAAGATAATATAGTTTAAGAAATATATTTGTTTAATGTTTTACATTTTATAATTTATGTTAATTATGTAATTATATTTTTTGTACGTTAATCGCTATTACAATGTAATGTATTTTAATAATTCATAGAATGTTGTGTAGAATTGTTATAATTTTTTTAATTTTATTTGAGTTGCAGTAATTTTTAGATATATTTATTATTATCACATACTTTACGATCCTCTTTAGTACTATGATAAAGGGATTATACCTCTTAATTTTGTTAAAAAAACATTGTTTAACTGAACTCAAATTTGATTTTAGCCAAAAATAGAGTTACCAGAATATGGCAGTGATGACGAATGTCCGACTAAACAAGAAGTTAACACGTTACCTGGTGGTTTTCTGAGTTTGGATGGAGGCATGGAGGTCTTACCTACTTATCCACAGCCTTACTTGGGTAAATATTTCATTAATAATTTTTATATACATTAGATTTCTGCGGGATTAAGTATCGTGCATATCATAATATTTCAGTTATATGGATATTCAAATACATTGGATTTTCTTATAATTTCTAATATTTATGAAATATTTTTTATAAATTTGCAAAATTAGAAAAGTTGATAAATTTATAAACTTTATAATTTCTATAAACTTTTTTTTTTAATCAAATAATTTAATCATTAAATTTCAATAAAATAGCGCGATGTTTGCAACTCTTGTTTTTAGTATTCTTAATTAATATTGCCGTTTTTCAACCCATTAATGTTTAACTTAAAAAATTTAGAAACATAATTGAATAGTATTCATTTAGTCCAGTATAATTTGATGCGATTATAAACGATTACCAAATGTCTTATTATTATTAATTAATAGATTGACTCAAATTTTCTTGTTTAAAATATTTAAATTAATTATTATTTGTTTAATAACTACTATTATTAAAATGAAGTTTTTATGCTATTACAAATGTTGATGACACAGAATTATGAATATTTAATAATAACACGAAGAAAAAAATCAATTATAATATTATAATAATGTATTAAATTAAAATTCATAAAATTAATTCATCTACATTTATTTAAAAATGTAAACTGCGTAAACTTTTACAAACATGATTTGACCTTGCGTTTATTTTTGATCTTCAATATCACACTACTCATGAAATTACAAGATATGAAACTCATTTCATAAAAAATATTTAATGATTAGAGTGCTTGTTAAATTTATTAATTTTGTTTGAAGCAGTAAAAATCAAATTCTTTAATGATTAAATTTTTTTATTTTTTGCAAAATTGAAGTTGGATATCCTTTTTCTTTTATTTTTTGTTGTTGCAAACATTTACATAAGTCAGTTTTTATTATTATTATTTATTAATTTAATGCAGTATAAAAATATGTTTTCAGATAACTTAAATGATTAAATAAGTACATATAACTTAAATAATTGAATTAAATAAAGTGTATATAATAGTAATAATAATACAGATAATGAAGAAATTTATCTTATCAAACCCAAGATTTGTATCTCCAAAAAAGAATTAAATTAGTAAAATAAATATAATAAAGTAAGATATAATTCACTTAGTAATACATATAAATTTAATATTTACATTTCAGTTAAATTATATATTTTTATAAAAATATGTATTTACAAATAATTAGTATAATGTGGAAATGTGGAACTGCACAAACCTTGAGCTGAAAAACATATCTAATTATTAGTATTAATATTGTGGGCAAACTTAAGTTGATTTTGATTTAATAAATATATTTACGTATATATTATTATTACAAAAACAAGTCTGGAGATTTCAGAATATAATATTTTATATTTACTGTTCTGCAGATCGAATATTTTTTAATATTTTCGTACTCTAGAAAAGGTTTACTTGAATTTACTTGATTTTAAACTCATCGGGTTAATTTAAATATATTCTTATTATATTTTGTATAAATAATTTTTTATACAGAAGTGAAATTTGTTCAGTGACAAGTGTATGGATTTCTCAGCACACATTTTATTGACTTTTTAGTATAAAGCAAGTAAATAATTGATAATGACATCAAAAAAAGAATTTCATGTACATAATTTTGTATGTAAAGTTTGTTAAACAAAATTATTATGGATTATAGTGGTTTATTATAAACCGTGTAACCATTGTGATTGCTTTAGCTATTGCACTAAATATTACGTACTTTCATACGTTTATAAAAATTTAGCAATATTTCGACTGAACGAAATTTATTTTACATGATTATATTTTCAAATAAATCATCAATCGATATTATAGGCAAAAAGTTTAAACAATTTATTGATATTAGTCTTACAATAATTGTTTATCTGCTTTATCTACGTGTTTATGTGTGTTTATAAGTGCGCGAGTGTAAGTGCAATTGTAAGACACGTCAATGGTAAGTACATCTTCTTTAAATATTAAATGTAATAGTAGATATTACTTTTACTTGTACATTTGTTCAAGTTTTTATACTATAAAGTTTTTAGAAAGTTATAATATAATTATGTGAATATATAAATTGAAGCTTAGGTTTGAATTAAATCACCACGCGACTAATTTCAGCTAATCAGCGAGCGTTCAGTAATGCTGTACGATTGTGACGTCATGTACGGGAAATCTTAAAATATTTATTTTTGTTCGAATAAAAAGGGATACATCTATTACTTTATTACAGATGAGCAGGTATGTTTGTACGATTTAAATGTACTTAATTACATCTCATTTCAATTTCATTGTGTTTAAATTGTATAGAATAATATTATCGCATTGTTTCAGAGTCGGAAACAAAAAAGCTATACTATTGAAGCTACTGAGATATTATATTGTCACTTGAGGAACTATCCAGGTTATTTGGGGTTTGAAGCTTTTGTAAACTGTCCAGATTACATGCCTTGTCAAGTGACAAAACTAAAACCTGTATTCATTGTTTATTGCGGCAATTCAGGTAGAAGAAAAACATGCAACTTGTTTTCTTCAGTTATAAATAGAATAGGTTTTTATGAGTATTGTCACAAACAACAAATGCTTTTCAACTATACAGGATGTAATACTCATAATTATATTTACCAGATATATTACATTAATCATTAATATTTCAGGATACGTAGTTTTATTCTTATATTGTAGAGGAAATAATATGGTTTATAATAGTATCGGAGTGTGTCTAATTAATATTGAAATAAGCAAAATAATGCATATAATAATAATATAATAAAGTTAATCAAACTAATAACATAAAATATAGCATATAATTATATTATAATATATAACAGTACTTTAGTCAATATATGAAATGATTAATTTATTGTTATTAGGATTACGTAAAATGTATTCTATTTTTGTTACGTTGCAATTTATACGAAAGCAAATAATTTAATACAAATACAGATAACATTTTTAAGAAAAAAAGTTTCATGACAAAATTATAAGATAATTTTAATAAAGATTTTTAAATTTTAATTATATTCGTTAAAAGAATTAGTTTGGAATTTACAATATAATTACATTAATATAATAAACCATTTATTTTGCAACGAATTGTATATTAACATAAGTTAAGTGGGCCTAAGTGGTGTAACTTATTGCTTTTGATTATTGTTTTGGGATACATGACGTTTTATTAAAATTACTGTAGACAATTCCAGCACAAAGATAAACTTGTATTGCTACCTGTAGAGCTTCTGTACGAATTAGGAGTTACATCATTTGTGCCATTAACTGAATGCCACTTGCTAAACATGATACTGACCTTAGTTAAAAAAAAAAAAAAGTGGGGTTACTCAGTTTGGACTTTAAGAGGTTCAAGCCATTATTATTAAATTGAAAACTCTTTTATGGAGTACTAAGGTAATTTATATCATGTTTTTTGTGCATAATAATAATAGTTAATAATAATAGTGCATAAATAATAATAATTTAAATCGTAGTATATTATTTCATAATTATGTTTTATATTGATAACTTGCATTGACTGTATAAAATAAAGTTAAAAATATTTATTTTCAGGTAAGAAGAAGTGTAATTATATTTTAATTTATCTATTAATCTATTATAACTTTTTTCGCGTTAATTATGATAGGATAAAAACAAAAGATACTTAACCTTCACTAACTACTTGCGACAAATATTAATGTTTATTTTACATATTTAATTGTACTACTGCCAAGTATTTATAAAAAGATAGCGATTTGTACAAAGTCAGTTACTTTATATGTGATTTTCAAAAATCATTTATGAATGTAAATAAATAATATGTACATTTATTAAAACGTTTATTATTGACCTTCCTCCATAAAAGATTGTTAAATTATATTTAATAACGTTAAATGTATAAAGATTTGCCTAGCTTATTGAGAATAAATTGGAATATATTTGTTTTACAGGAAGCGGAGTCGAAGGTGGCATGCCAGGACCATCGCATGGGAGTACAGAATTGAACCAGGAGCAGCAAGGTGAGTAAAATTTTGAAATTGAGTTTTCTTGGTAGTGCGAGCACCATTACAAACAGCAACAACCTAGCCGTTACATCCTAAATGTCAAATGTGAGTAGAAAGAAAGAAGGAGAAAGGAATCTTGACAGTTTGAAATGGTAAGCTCGTGTGTAGCTCGGTAGGTCTTGGTAGGCGGTATGAGACATTTGACACTCGGAGGCTTCGACAGGTTCGAGTCCACAGAGTGCAGTTTGCGGTTTGACAGCTGTGGTGTACGAACAAGTATTAAATTTGCAACAACAAGGTTTAAATTACATCGTTGTACGATAATTTGAACCATCACAGCCCCTTCAATGTACATATTTTGCATTACACTTTTATATATTATACTGAAACCTGGTATACACATATTTGAATGGACGTACTTGTTTGTATTTCTCTTGACACGATACAGCTTACCGTCCAGAATTCTTTTGCACGCTTCACGTAAGCGTACAAAATTGTGCGTATCGTCTCGTGGAAAGCATCCAGTGCGCTCAACATATACATACATAATTGACACGATACAACTATTCCCCCCCCCCCCTCCGTTTTTTCCTCAATGCTTTTATTCACTTTTATCATGCTTTTTATACATGTTTTTTACACACTTACATACGTACACCGTTAAGTACACGCGCATTATTATGCTGTATAATGTAATACAAAAAGCTAATGAATGATTGCTTGAAACGAAGATTAACTTTGTTATACAAATACTATTTCTACAATCAATGGTCACATTTACTGTCATTCTTTGCTTATCTCTATGCACTGATTGGAAATTGCAATCATAATCAAAGAATTGTATTCGTAAATGTACATACATCAAATCATTTTTAATAGTTTGTTTGGAATTTGTACATATAAATATTAGCATACAATTGTTCATAATTCATCGTCCACTAATAAGTAGCTCTAAGAGATCCATCTGATTGTCATTTCGTTTCACTGTTTGCTGGAATACGTCTTCATCTTGAACATTGGATAAATGTTCATTTTTGTTCCCTCCATACTCTTCATCAACTAATTCTTCACGTTTCAATGTAAATACAGTTCTCTCGTGTGTTAGCAATGCATTTGATAAGTTTATTATCATAGAACGTGGTTAAGAAAGGCACAAGAATTTGAAACAATCGTTTTTCACACATCATTGAAACAGTTCGAGCAAATCCGCTACCTCATACTACATTTGTTTGCTTTCATTTGTCCAACCAAATATTATTTTTACTTTATTTTTTGTCGTCAATCGTGTGTTTGGGAAATGCTTTTTAATTATTATAATCGAATACCGAATGATGATTTCAATTACGGGTCATTCTCAAATAGATTTCAATTATTGAATAACTGATACTTTTGATTACCCATAAATAAAGTGATTTGTTACAATTCAAAGGAACAATCCTGCGATTATTTCGAAAGACTGCTTCTACGTTTTGTTAAAGAGGATGAAGTGACTGCAAATTAATTTCAACTAGCAAAAGTAAGATACATATAATTGTTCAAAAATAGACAATGAACTTGAATAAGAATTAACTAAATAATAAACAGTAGAGGCATTATAAATCAAATGGAAAAAAAAAAAATAAACAAAAGTAACTTGTAATACATGGAATGAAAATTATACCACAAGGTATCCTTGGACATTTTAAAAGATGATTAACAGTTGAATTTGTGTAACGAACGGAGTTGCAATGATTGCTATTAACTTTAAATCAAGTGGTGCGCAGAAATAAATAAATAACATAACATAAATAAGTCGTAACTAAAGAATAAAACGAAGTAACGATAAAAGAAACGTACGAAACACTGATAAAAGGATCAAATGGAAGTGGAGCTGTACATAATAATAAATGATAATTTGAGCCAAAGGGCATTAATCAATTATTTTCGGGCAAAAAGTTAAACTCGATAGGATAAGAAGGATGATGCGACGAAACCGATGTCCTTTTGTCAAGCTTCGTACTGCAGAACGGCTCGTTTGAGTATATCTATTTGAGAATCCCCCAGTGTCGAGTCGCGAGTAATGCAGCAGGCAGCAAGAAGTTTGTGGGTACCGCTGTATAGAGCCGTTCGCTGGTTGTTGCTGTCCTGTGGTGGGTGGTATTGTTGATTAATAGTACGTACGTATTGGTACGTTGAAAAAAAAAAAGCTATGCTGTGGTAACAAAACAATGCTATGTGCTGTGGGCTGCTACCGGTTAGAGCAAGTTGTGTGTGTGTTGCAGCTGACCTGCGTAAACTGCACTCGCTGGACCCGCGCCCCTGTCCTGTGTGCAACCGCATGTACAGTAACTTGTCCAACCTCCGGCAACACATGCGCCTCATCCACAACCCTCAGAGTGTCACATGCCCTCTATGTAACAAGCCGTTCAAGACCAAGCTGTACCTGAAGCGCCACCTGGTCAGCTTCCACGAGCTGAGCGTCTCGGACAGGAATCGCCAAGAGGAAATCTACCAGCACCAGCAGGTTCAGGGGACGGGCACGCAGACGCCGCCTGCTACCGATAGCAAGCAGCACCTGACGGCGGTCGCGAGGTCCGCAAACGCGCCTGCGCCCGCGCCGCCCGCCGTAGCCAGCGCCCCCGCGCCGGCGCTCGCGCTCACCGTCGCCGCGAGTCAGCCGCCGGTGCAGTCGCAGGCGCAGGCGCAGCAGCCGCCGATCGACGACGTCGCCACCGTCGCCACCGTTGGCTCGGCCAGCGTAGGCGGCGCCACCGCGAACAACGCCGAGCAAAAGCTGCGCGCGTTTCAGGCCGCGGACAACAACTCGTACACGCTAGAGGTCGCGCAAGTCGCCGACACCAAGAGCTTCGTCGGGGGCATGATGCAACAGTTCAATGCCACCTTCAATTGAATTGACGCTCCAGTTGATTTGCCATTCTGGGTTCTTCAATCTCACCACGATCACACCGAATTATAATTAATTTATTTTTGTTGATGCGTTGTTTGTTTTGCAGTTGACTTTCGGTTAAATTCATTTTTACGCAATGATTGCCCAGTATCTTATTTGTGATATGTATAATGAAATAGTAGGAAGGAGAAGGGGAACGCCGCAGAAGTTAATGATAGCTAAATCGCGCGATTCTGTGGCAAGCGCACGCGATGATCCGCGTATAATTCAGTAGGATAGGTGCAAACATTTAAGAAACAAGGCTGATTCGATTTAACTAAAAAAAAAGAAAAAAAATACAAAAAAAAAAATGAACTCCGGGCACCTTTTATTATTTCTAACGCGCGTAACTATTAACTTATAACCGTTGATGAAGGAAGTTTGACACGTCTGATGGTTCGTGAAGACGAATCGTACGGCGTTATAACCGAGGAAAAAGCTCGCGTCAATGACCATGTGCCGATATCGAAAATCTTTCGCCTTAGCGCGTTAAAGTGCGTGGTGTATATAGAGTTTGAAGGGTCGAGTTTACGCGAGGATTTGAATGCGACGAGGACGCCTCCTGTCCATTCGAATCGAGGAGAGGATGAGAAGTCGAGCAAGAGTCAAGGGAAGGATAATGAGAGATGAGCAAGAGAGGATTATAATATGAAGAATATACCGATCCCGCTCGCCGGGCTCATCACTCGGCGGGCTCTCACAATAATAATTATAATTATAAATGGGGAGTTTGAATAACCGAAGGTGGAGCAGCCATCCCACCTCGTACTGATAGTTTTTACAGCTGGATAACTTGTTGTTTTATTTGATGCTATACCGTGTTACACAGACTACAGATATTTACAACAATATTATATTCATACAGAGAATTATATTTACTTTAATAATTATTGCAACGCAGTATGCAATGGAACATAGCCCGTACATGATATATTTTTCACAAGCATACATTGCAATATGCAGCCAATTGACAGCTCAACAGAGTGATAATATTTATTAACAGTTATCAATAAACCGTGATTGCAACAATGCAGCAGATTGAATGACAAAGAAAAAGAAAGCGGGGAGAGAGAAAGAGAGAGAGAGAGAGGATGAAGATAATGCAGTATATATATAATAAGGGGTGGGGGGGATAATACAGGATTCCGTGTCGGTTAATTATTCTCGTCTTGCCAGCACCTTTCATTACTGTTATTCCACCTTAGATAGCACGGTGGAACTATCTTTGTACGTTTGCTATTTGCCTTTCTTGGAGGCTTCGTTTATTTTATTTTGTCCATTTGTCTATTTGGGTCACGCACTATTTTATTTTATTACAACCACATTCAGTCTACTATCAACCATGATCATTTTTACCATAACAATTTTACCGTACCATATCATGAATAACTATTGATTGTATTATAATTTTATACGTGATGTATCAGTTAGATCAAAGTACTCCAAATTTGGCAAGTATTCTAAACGTAGAACTAGTATATGTATAACATTATTTTTTTTATTTTTCATTATTTCATTTGTCATTGACGACATTTTATTGAAAATGTGATATGTTTCTGAAATAGTTATAAATTAATATTTTGTCATTTTTTTTTGGTCTATCTTCCAGAATAGATTTTTATATATATATATATTATACATAGATATATAGTCGTTTGACAGAATTAAACTACAGTCAGTTATTATTAGTATATTATTATTTTTATTATTATGATTTTACTATTGCTTTATTATAATTTAAATAGATGTATTATCAGTTTTTTGCTCAATAACGTATACCGCGTAATCGATGGTTCGCGTTATTACATTGTATGAGAGCATAACCGACATGAAACCCTCTGACACAATTCCATAGCCATAGTACCGCGCAGTACAACTCAGGATTTTTTATATTATACTTTACAGATGACAATAGTTCCGTATTATGCGATTCGCCGGGGTCTTTACGGTTACCGAGGTTCCAAGGCCAAGGGTTTTCCTTTTTATTATTATTATTATTAGGTACTTTCCGGCACATTTGCAAGCAACTTTATTGGACAATTAGTTTTCACTTCTGTTGAATTTTATGCGTATACTAGTTGTAAATTAATGCAACTGTTTGTTTCATCCATGATCATTGCATTCAAATTATTTCAAATAATTAACTTACATAAGCTGTATCAACATTAACAAGTCGACTGAATTCATTTTCTCTGTACATTCCACTTAACGTTTATACACATCCAGAGCATTCAGTACGGTGACTGTTGTTTATTTATTCTGCGTCAAAGTTATGCAAATTGAATAAAGTTCGATTAAGGATGTACTCCATTGTTTTTTCTCTAATATTTACTCCAGAATGTTCATTATAATAATGTAGTATGCTTTGAAATTTGAGAATCACTAGAGAATGTTTTTATGTTCAGAAAAATTAATTCGTCTTATCACAATTTTATTTAGGTGAAGAAAATGTGATATATTTTTACTGAAATGTGTTTCGAGTATCCACGAAAACATATTGCGATTTGCTACTTATTATAGCCTGATTCTAGCTCAAAGGAATGTTTAAGAGTTTTTGAACCACTTGATTGATCTTCCTAGAATTTAGATTATTGAACCGTTTCACAGAATGCTCTGTTAAAAACACCAACTATGCATATATATTAGATTTCTTTTACAATGATTCAGTCATTTGTTACTTTTAAATCTATTAACGCAACTACACTGTGAAAGAATAATGAGACAGTAAATATTACTGTATTTAACAGTTATTAAGGTACATGTCAATCTTTAGATAAATATTACTGCTTTTAAAAGTAAAGACACCTGCTTTAAATGTTACGCTTATATTTGAAACGGAAAGCTTTCCTTTTAAAAGAAGCAATTTTTATTGAAATATTGATACGTATCTGAAACAATGTTGAAATCAACTTACCATTTTTCAATCAATAATTAAGAGTAAAAATATCCGTTTATACGATGTCTTATTATAATCGACAATTTAGTTGCACCGATAATTTTCTTCTCATTTGTACAAAGATATATATATGTACATAAATATCGTTTATAAAAGTCGACTAATCAACTTTTTAGAGCAATCTTTCTTTTTTTAATACGTTGCATTTCAATAATGGACAGCAATAGCTTAAAATGCAGCCACGCCAGCAAATGGTTTAGTTTTACAATATACAGTCATACGTTGTTACAGATACAGATAAATAGTAATTATATATAAGTATTGCAATTATGTACGACGGGGTGCGGTCGTAAGGAAGTGTAATATACAGTAGCATTATGAAATTCCAATTGACGCATGCGACGCGGCATGCGTCGCTCCGGTTAACTTTTGTTTATAAGTCAATTATAAACAAATTTAATTTATATTGCAGTCGTTGTTAAAGATTTGTCTCAACATATCATTAGTTTTTGAACGAACGCCCGCGGAGAACGTTAAATACATTTTATAATAATCGACGTGGAGCAGTTTTACGCGACCATTTTATGCACCGGCAAGCCTTTAAACAGAAAAAAAGAAGAAAACTAATTAAGGGAAGCCACGGCGAGTGCATGCGTGGTAATGTAAAACGTGACTCTGTTCGAGCGCGCCTGTACAACCACACTTTTTCTAACTAACTTAAACTAACGTAAACGTAAACTAAAGTAAAGTAAAGTAACGTAAAACCGAAACCTTCCACACAAATTGTCACTCAGAATTAGCCTGTAATTACCAATATATTTTGATACCGTGTACAATGTATAACAAAGTGCAATCAGATCAAAACTCGTGCAGCCGGATATATATGATTTGCAGGAACGTACTCTGTGATATACAGTGCGTAACAAGTAACCCGTAGCGGGGGGCACTCGAGCCACCGGTCGCGCGGTGGTGGGGGTGGACGCGGAACGAAACGGAATGGGACGAGCGTTTGAGCAATGTGCCGGGGAGTACGAGCGTCGCTTCCTAATGGTCGTGGGGGGTTGGGGGGGGGGGATTGAATTTGGCGACCTCGCTGGGTGCACCGTAACGACCGGCATAACCGAATCGCACCGATCACACGCAACAGGTTTTTATACCTCACATAACAATCAAATGATTAAACAGATGCAGTTATATATTGATGCGAGAATATTTTACATAAAACACTTTACACAATAGTGCTGGAAAAGTTGTGACGACGCAGCGGCTGCGCTGACAACCGATATTATAACAATACTACCTTTATTATCTGTTGATTCGTTGACGAATAAGCGAAACGTGCTGTTTTTTGTTTCCACTTTGCAACGGGACGGATTATCGCGAAGCCACCATAATTGTAGTTAAACCCAACTCAACGGTCACTTTTCAGTTTTTGCAATAACGACGATGGATGCCCAGCATAAACGACGATTACCGATACCGATGTAAGATTAGATTATAAATGTTGCATATCATATTAATATATTGTTATTAACATTCGCCAGACAGTGTTTCAACCGCCGACTTCTTACAAGTTATGAACCGTTAATTTGTTCACGGGCGAGCAGTCTCAGCGCCCCCTCGCGGTGCTTCCAGAGTTTTTCCATTTGTACTAATCTTATTGTTTCTGTTTTTCCCCACCTTTTCTTACACGTGGAAAAATAAATACTTCATTTCATCATAAAAATTTGGATTCCAACTCTAGAAGACAATTTATGAACAAACTTAATAAAATATGAAGTAAATGTTAAAATAAAGTACTTATTCCTATAAATTTATTGGAATTTTTATAGATTTATTGGAATAAGTACTTTATTATAGTATTTCTCTCATAATTTATCATAGGAATGCTCATAAAATTACTTCTGGGGTTTGAATCCAATTATTTATGGAACTATTAACTGTTATATTTTTCTGCTACCCCCCTTTCAAAGTCTTCTTACGTCATATCCTTTACAAAGGGTTCCCATGTTTGAGTCTTTGCGTTATCCTCGAGTGCAATAAACGGGCGTTAGTTTAAAAAAAGCGATTCATACCCTGTAACGATACATCAGAGCGATATTAACCGTAATACACATTTTACTATTATACACGAATAAGCATCCTCCAACAGGCTGGTCTTCGCTGGGCATTAAACCGGTTACCTAGTTATTACATTTCACTACCAGTTTGATACACACACGCTGTTACAATTTAAAATAGAAACGCCGCGATCTCGCGGGCAACGATAATAAAAGAAAGACAAGAAAAAACAAAACTTGTAAACCTTCGATAACGGTGAACACTTAAGAGACTTCATCCGCAACAGATGGCGACACATTATTTCCGATAATAATTATATTAACACAATGCATATATTCAATCTCTCAAACGCAATTCGGAATTCGCAAAGCAAAGGAACAGCAAAGTAAAGACGTGAAGGAAAAGGAAAAAAAAGATAACAAAAATAAACAAAACAAAAAAAAAGAAGGAAGAAAAAAAAGGAGAACAAAAATAAAACGAAACAAAAGTCAAACTGCTGACGCTAAAATGGGGAAGGGTGGGGGAGAGAGCGATGAAAATAATGGAAGAAAAGTGGAGGCGAAGGAAAAAAAAAAGTAATAAAAGGGGGCGAGAAATCGTTGATTCTCGGTGGGAGTTGAAAGGAGGAATATAATAGGGTATTGGTATGGGAAGAGAGGGACACGGACTCGGCAGCTTTTTTCGAAAACTATCGCAAGTATTTTAGGCGAAGGGATACTTTTTGGGGGTTGATTCGGTAACGTCCTCGAGTATACGACGTGGAGGGGAAGTACGACGCCGAATTACTTTGACTCGAGCCATTTTGCTCAAAGTGTTTTTTGACAACCAGTGCGTTTGTTTGTGCCCTGTAAATATGTAAATTAACGACATTTGTATTCCCGTAAGTGAGAGAGAGAGAGAGAGAGAGAGAGAGAGAAAGAGAGGAGGCCGTGAGCGAGAGTTTTAATGCACGGGGATTACTGCGTATCGACGTGTATTCCAATCGCTAGAACCGTAATCTTAAGTATTACAATCTTACCTACTTAAAATTAAGCGCATGAGTCGTCTCTTATTCGGACCAATGCACACACATTGGACAAAAGTTCATTTTTCATCTACGCGACACATCATTACCGATTATCATTGTCATTTATTATGATTATATAACTAAGTATATAGGTATATATACTTGATACATATTATATATATATATTATATATATACATACATACGGATGCGTGTGCGCATATGTTGATTTGTCATTTACGTACGTCGTGTGTCTAGTCATTTCGTAGCGGTTTTGTTTTTGCACACATTCGTTTTCAACATTGTAACCTGTACTCTTTTTTTCTTTTTTGTTCCAAAAGTTCGTTCGATTGATTGAGTTTTTTTTTGTCAACCTCCCCACCTGACCTCTCGACCTTTGCGCTTTTTGTCCGCGAGTACCTCCCAGTTTGCAATGGGAATTCATTGGAATAATTTATTTTTAATGAAATGGTCGCTGAAATCAATAGTCCAAGGGTGGGGAAAATGTAAAAGAAAAGAAGAGAGAAAAAAAAACTCAATCCGGGACTTTCAAAGTGTCTATGCGCTCTCCGTGACAATTCCCTTTTTTTTTTTTTTTTTGATAAACGATACGGGACGTTGAGGAATGGAGCAAGGATTTTAATTTATTTATTATTATGAGCAAACGGGTTTTACTGTTTTACTATTGTGACCAAGCTATTGATTATGGTATGAATAATTAACGGTTTGATTTTTGCGCAGGGATACATATATATAAATATATATATGGATATATTTTTTTATCAATACTATGGCGGTACGCGTTGGGCTGTGAGACTTTTGGAAGTCCCAAATTGTTTTCTTAATGCGAGTCCTTGTTATGGCGGTGATTTAATTAGCAATTATTGGTTTAATTAGCGAAATCGTTCGTAATTGTATATATAGCGTAGTAGCTTATTTTTTGAAAAGTAGCTCCAAGGACAATTACAGTATACGACTGAAAAGAAAAAAATATTCAAATGCCTTTTTCGACGTCGCGGATTTTTTAATTCTTGTCTTTTTTTTTGTTTTTTTTTTTTTACTCGCAAATTGTTTTATCGTTCATCCCAGTGTAATGGCATTTGTTTTTGCGAAATTATTGTTGTTTCATCGAATGCATTATTCGCCAATGTTTTTTTTTTTTTTTATTTAAGTTCATCATCGTATCGTTTCCATTGTTCTGCGAACATCTTCATTTTGTAGTTGACATTGTATTTCGATCCGTTAGATATATATATATTTTTTCAATCAAAAACTTTTTGAGTACACTTTTATACCGAATAATTGAATTAAATAATCGTACGATATAGACATAGAAATGTATAAAAGATTATAGGAAAACGCGTATTTTTTCTATAAATTTTAACATTTCTATTATTAATTGATAAGCAGAGTGCACGGAAATAAGGTCAAAACAAATCATATATTTTACATCGAAAGATCTATACATAGAAAGTAAATATAAATCGCGTTGATTTTTGCGCACTTTCGATTATCGTTGGGACACTTTTTCCAAATTCAAATGAACGAAAAAAAATTGGCGAGCGTTCAAAAGTGTCGTCGGTCATTCGGCAACTTTTGCGCAGCCCACTTTTTTGTTTTCCAAGTCGCATTGTTCACTTAGTTTCTTTTTTTTTTTTGGTTTTCAATGAAAGGTTCTTTCTTGATTATTAGATCCTTCGTGGAAATAAAGGGAAATGAAATTCAATAATCAAGCCGTACCCACGGTTGACTCGCGAATAAAAAAAGAAATAAAAAAATAAAAAAATGAAGGGAAAGAGGGAGAAAAAAAGAAAACGCATTTATCAATAAAAGCAGTCGAACACCTCGTAAACACCTTTCCCCGAAGGATCGACACGAAAGACAAAGGTGAACGTTAAAAAGAAAAAAGTAAACGCAGCATTCGGGATTAATTTGCATATAAAACCAAATCCGAAGGACTGAGTCTTTAAATGACGTAAATACTCTACACATACATGCATACATACATACTTACATACATACATTAATAAACATACTTACGTACAATGCATAACTCTGTAATAATCGGCCATAATGGGCCGGACACTCCTCCAAAAAAAAAAAGAAAAAAAAGAAGAAAAAAAAAAGGAAAAAAATTATTCGCAATACTACAAGCTCTAATTAAATCTCTTAATTAATAATTTGCAATAAGGGGCTCGTCCTTGTAAAAGAGCTCGTTTAAACCGATAGTTGTTTTTAAAGGCTGAAACGACTTATAACTTTTAATTGTAACGAAATCTGATAGAAGTAAGCGAAGAAATAAACAATGGCACAGTGGGAAGAATGAGGGGAGGGGGAGAGTTGGCGACGCGAGAAGTCGGTAAAAAACGGGACGAGGTTAGTGGAGGGGGTAAAGAAACTGATGCCATGCGTAAAGCGAATAATTTGTTAATTTAGAAGGCTGCAACAGTAACAATAAACGAATCTAAGGCTGGAAGCAATTCGGCAGTATTGCATTGTCCGAACAAGAATCGAATTTCACTGCTTTTGTTTTCTAACCCTTGACTGACCGAATTACTTTGATGGAAAAAAGATATAAAAAAAGAAGGAAAGAAAAAATAAAATTGGACTTTCGTTTAATTGTTTCTTGTTATGCACCAACCATCAATCGATTGCAATAGTACAAGCATTATTTGCGACTATATTTATGCTCGCAAATAATGCGCGCTATGTATTTATGAAACACGGTTCGTACGAGTACGCAAACATCATTGGCAAAGAAATGATGGGAAATAAACATGGAAGAATTTTCGGTGGTAAAGGGTTATAAAAGAGCGCGGAGAAGAGGTATTACGCACAAACGCAAATTTGGATCAAACGTAAATATTTGCCTGTATTGTGAATGGAAAATTGGACGGGACAAATGAGAAATTGTGAAAGAAAAAATCCAAAGTCATGTTTGCAAGAATAAATAAATAAGAAAAAAAAAAAAAAAAGAGAGAAAATGTAAACTGTAAAACGCGAACAATTGTTTATAAAGTGGAAAAAGGGATTCAATAGTTTGTACGTGAAAAATCTTCCGAGCGAGCGTCCAAAAGCTGGCCGTAAATATTTTACGTTGACAATTTTGTGGCCAATATTGTGGACGGCCGAGCGGGTTTTTAATACTGTACATAGCCTTCTCGCGACAAGACTACCGTTTTCTCGAGTATGGATTCGCTTCGAATTAACCGTGCTAACTGTTTAAGTGATATGTATTTATTCGACACGATGGTGGGCCCATCGTTATTTATGTAAGCGTAGATTAGGCATTTTTCAGTAACTACCCAACGCATACTACTCGTAAAATAGTATTTAAGTGCGGCTGATAAATTGTCAGCCGAATGTTATTGATAATAACTCTCCTCGCCGAGGTTATTACCCCATTTCAAACGGTCCGTTTTGCATTCGCTGCCAATTCTGAACAGATAATTGGACACGCCCCCTCCTTTTTTGGATTTTAATTTCTACTTTTTTCATCGTAGCCTTTCAATTTGGTTCTTCGTTTATGGCTATTAATTTCCTTTTATTTTCATACTTTTCTGTAAATTTACGTTTAATTACAATTGTAATTGCAATTATGCAAGTATGTTTGCGGGCAAATTTTGTTCATCCTTCTGTATTTCTATTTTCTTCTTTTTTTTATCCCGACGAATGATACGTAAACGTGCGTAAACGTATCAATTTTGGTTTCCCAACTAAATGTATTCTTAACTTACTTTGAATGTGACGCTTGTACGTGAAAGGTCGTGGAGTCTTTGCGTATTTTCATCATCTTGCCAACTATTTTCCACGAGCCAGTTTTGATAATAAGAATAACGCACGGGACTAAACTTCCCTCTGCAAAATCTTTTAATTCGTCTCTCGTACTTTTTATTTTTCTAAGTTAATTCCGTCGCTTATTAAGAGAGGTCCGATATCGAGGACGGGTTACTTGTTCAGAATTATTAACAAAGTTTTTCAGAATACTTATTAGAGTACGCGCGGACTTCTTAGATGATCTCGCGAAAAAAAAATGTTCATCCGAAAGCAAAATGTAGGTACAAAACGTTGTATATAAGATACGAATGGATTTTCATAAAGCTTCTCTTATTCGTAGCACATAATATCGTCAAAGACATGGTACTAAAATACTTGTATCGCGTTTTGCATTGTCGAATTTCGTTTGATGAAATTTTTCGACAGAACGAAAAGAGAAGGATAGAAAAAGTTTAAATTTTCAACATTTAAATTCAATCAATCCATTGGAAGCCGCGAAAATGTTGGACCAAACTCGACGCGTTTATTTTGCTACCATATTTTGTTTCTTTTGCTTCCATATCTCCTTTTTTTATCTGTCATTATAATTTTCATCGGGTTTAACGTTGATTTCGAAAGTTTCATCATTGACCCACGATTTTGTCAACAATTGTCTGGACAGAATGAGCTTACACAGATGAAAATTCAAGGTCAGACATTACGATCGAACATTCCCAATGCGAGGCACATAGATATCCGGTGCACCGACTAATTATGCTATCCATTTTTACACTTATCCGATAATTTAGCAATAGTACAGTAAGACGTGAATGACTTCAATATAAGGAGTAATGAGCTTATTGGACTTATGCAAGTTTTGCTATACGCCTATTTGTAAATGAACCGCAAATACAATTTGCGCGCGGATTACATTGAGAAAGCAATTTAGCCGTCGATTGATCGCGATTTGCCAATGCACTTAAAACGCAAAAATATCAATAACGCCCACGATACTTTTTTGATCGGTTCTCCACTGTGCGAGAAAAAAAACAAGGGAACGCACCGTTTAATGGATATTCATTTCTTCCTGCGCGAACATCGAGGGTATTATTTCTTCCCTGGGAAATTTCGTTTTTTGCGAAACTAAACTTGGGAGTATAAAGTGGGAGGGGGAAGGGTAACATTATTATCAGTCGTCTTTCAATCGTGACAACTCTGGATTAGAGTTACAAATTGGTGTACGCGCATTTAATTATTAATGGACAGGGAAGAAAACTTGGTGCCTTCTCAATGGAAATACCGCGCGGGTACCGTTTGCATTATTACGTCGAAACCTGGCGCGCTTTTGGTAACTTTCGTTTGACAAGTTAATGGAATTTTCCGGGATAAGATGTACGTTGAAAAAAGGAAGATGGTTGGATTGTAAAACTGGGAAATTTGGAGGAACAACAGGGAGGAAAGTTTGACGTGTTTGGATGAAAAAAAAATCAGGAGTTTGTATCAACGTTCGGTTCGGCGTTAGGGGTTATAAAGTAAAATTGTGTATTTTTTGCACTCTCTCGTCGTTTTTTGTTGACCTGTTTAGCCCCCCTCAAAGTGATTCGCGTAACGTTTCAGTTTCGGTGAAAGTCGCCGATCGAATTTCCGGGATTTTGAACTTTCAAGCCCCGGCAACTGTCTTGCACTTTGCGCGGAGCGGGGAAGAATAATTCAAATAAAAAGTTCGCTCCTTCGATTGATCGTAACGTCGCGTATTGCGATTTTATTATTACCGAACGAGTATTTCGTAATATTTATCGTGCCAATAAAGTGCCGCTCGAATTGAAATCAAACGGACGGGGAAATTTTTGCCAAATAATCGAAAACTTTTTGTCAGTCAAACCTTTTTCCGCACGCGGGCAAACAAAGTCGCGAGAAAGAGTTCGATTTTATGCGTATGATTGAAAGATGCGATTAAAAATCGTTGAAAATCGTTAGGGGCAAACGTCGATGGGAAACGGCGAAAGGGCAATAAAATTCGTCGCGAAACTTTCGTGCAAATATCGCGAGTTACGGCAAAGTGTCCTTTTTCGGTAACGGGAGTTCTTTCTTTACTCGTAGCTGGTGTGTTACGGCACCAAAGGGACAAGGAACGGCAAACTCTTGTAATTTCGGAATAAAGGGACTAGAATTTCCTGCGAGCTTTTGCCTTTCAGTAGTTGATTTAATCGTTTTGTTATATTACGTCGGTTTAGTGAAAATTTGCTGATTTTATTTATAAAAATATATATTTCCCTTTTACTACGACAGTCCATAAAATATAACTGGGATTGGTTTTTTTGCTTGCTCGTTATCAATTATTTTTATCGCGATTCTTTCGCGAATGGTTAAAGTTCGGTCGAATTGAAGAAGTGTTAGAACGTGCTTTGAAATAAATACATGGAGAAACAATATGGGAGAAAAAATTCCCCTTTTTCACTGTGTTTCAGATGTAGATTCGACTTTCAATGAAATTTACAGTTTTTAAAAAGGAAAAAGTTCAGTTTTATCTATAAAAGTAACATTTAAGACTAGTGTCTTTCCTTTAAAAAACAGTAATTTTTACTGAAACACGTACATGTATCTGAGACATAGTTAAAAACAGTAATTTTTTCTGTCTTTCTTGTGTATTTTATTCTAAGAAAAAAGTTGGGTTAAACATTATTATACTTTATGTAAAAATGGGAACAAATGACATCTTCTTGTCATACTTAATATACAGTTTAAAAGAGCATATGGGATAAATAATTTTTATTATACTGGTTCACAATAACTTGTATAATTCTCATAATCTTTTTAAAACTATATTTTAAATATGACAAGACATCATTTGTCCCCATTTTTAGACACTATAATAAACTTTATCCCAATTTTTTTCTCACTGCAACGTTGGTAAAACATGGTACCTATTGTGGTACCAATTTGATCCGTACATTTTTGGTTGTTCCAATCAATTTCCACCTACTTCGCTGGTGTCGCAATTAAATTGCCTATGAAAAATAATCGCGCACAATTGGTTTCGATGGGTTCATGCAAATGTGACGAGGTCGTTGCGGTTTGTACATACCAGTGCATTTACTTGAAACGTATCTTTAAGTGAGCACCGATTTATAACCAAAATGTAAACACCCCCTGCGTCATTTCATCATTGTCATGTTATCGTCGTCTATTGATATCATCATTTATTATTATAATTACGATTATAATTATCGATCTTAATTAATCGACATACCATCTCACAAAGTGTATACGTTTAAGTCACTTATCGATCACTACCTAACGCATAGTATTATTGTCATGTCGTCGTACGCAATAGCGATGTTCCTATTTTATGTTTATTTTATATCCTATGTTCGAGAAATAAACAAGCACTTTTGTCGGAATTTCATCCACGCATTTCAATTTATTTTACAATCTCGGCGACGGTCGCCAAGATAAGGAAAAGGTCTCTCTTCTTAATTCAATCCCACATTCTTTTCGCGTCGGTTTCAGTTTGGTTTATAAAATCTCACTTTTGGTACTTCGCAAACGAATAATAATTAAGGAACGAGGGTTCACTTGTTCGGCGCAATTTAATTATTTATGCATTTAATGATAAACTGTGATATTTTTCACGTTCGAATAAATTGGAACTTTCTTGAAATGTTGAATTGAAAAAAAAAAAATTATTAATATCGGGCATACGCGGAAAGTTGTATTTCCAAGGAAACTTCAGATGTGCTCAGTTGTGTTCAGTAAGTTTACTTTTTCCCGCACTTTTCTCATCAATCAAACCGCCAAGATATTTGGGCTTCGATGCCAGATCGTGTATTAAGAATCATTATTGAAAATTGATCGCAAATTTTTACGAGATTTTACTCGTCAAATTTATGATAGCGTTGCTTTATAATTGTACGAGTATTTTTCTGTAATTCGACCAGTATTCAGTTTTATGGGGCAATTACAGTCTCGGTGGGAAAGAAAAATAGGTTTTGCGGCAATATTCATTTAGAGTAGAATATAATTTATTCTTCGCATAAGAGAGAGGCAGAAGACGAAGATAACTTTACGTCCATTGAAAATGTGTTATTTGAACTGTTATCTTTTGTTACCTTTGTAACTTATATCCGGAGAAAGATACTTACAAAACGGGAGTCATCCATTATAATCGGGGGGTCATAACCGTATTAGCTAAATATGTATAAATGTGTACATTTATATGGATTTCGGTAA
Organism: Leptoteleia sp. ZL-2020; assembly: GCA_022817305.1. Taxonomy (NCBI): domain Eukaryota; kingdom Metazoa; phylum Arthropoda; class Insecta; order Hymenoptera; family Scelionidae; genus Leptoteleia; species Leptoteleia sp. ZL-2020. The sequence goes on from JABFPN010001170.1 coordinate 25,846, forward strand.
ACAGAGGCGTTTATGGTACTTGTATCGGTCTGAAAATGACATTATAAATCAATTGACGATTTAATTAAATGATAATATTTAACTTGTTTATCTTGGAAACATGAGAATTATCGTTGGAGCCGTAATTAAAGTGTCGGAGTGCAATATTTTCAAATGTTCGTTAAACTTATCGTGTAAGGGTACAATGGAAGTAATTGCATTTTTATGAAACTACTTGGACATATTTTATTATCAAAGAGCGGACTTTTAATCATTTTCCTTTTATTATTAAGCCCGGCAAGAATTATATTTTCTTGGAACGTGAAATTTTTTTTAAATTCCTCACGGTTTTCATTTTCATATACATTATATCCGCGAATAGGTACACTTGCAAACCAAGTGGAATTATTTTTATGCAAGAAAGTCTGAGAAAAATATCAGTACAAATAACAAAGATTATAGGTGAAGTGGAGATAAATTCTTGAAAAAAATGTCGTCCAGTATTTTCCTCTATTATCTTCTTATTTTTTTATTAAATTAAAAAAAAATTACCAAGAAAATAAGCAATAAATTGGCGCCATTAAAAGAATTTTATATATCCGCACTTCACTAACAAACTCTGTAACTTTTAACAGTATTTTTCTTTGAGTTCCCAGTGGTTTGACACTTTTCCCAGAGTAGACATGAAATAATGACGGTTTAGTTGGACGGTGCGTTTCATCCGGAACCTTTTTCTTTTTTAATTGTCGATGAAATTTCCTTGGTCGAATAGAATTGATCAGAGTAGAGCTTAGGTCGATTAAATATCAACGCCACTCTTTGCAATGGACATTTAAATTACGATCGCAATTTTGACAGTGTTCGTTGACGCGGAAGTGACACCGCCACCGAGCACCGTCTTTCAAACCAAGTTCAAAGACGTTGTACGACGATTTGTTGACTCTCGAGTTTCCCTTTAACTTGGCTGGCCCATTGAATAAGTGGAAAATTAGTTTCAAAAGCAACCCACCAAGCTGACGTTACGTCTTTGATAACACTGTTGTAGGTGTTACTGCTAAAATTTATAAAACATCTCTAGTAAAATTGAAACATTTATGGTCCATATATGTTTTAACAATTTCATGATTAAGGGAAATTGTTAAATCATACATGGACCATATATGTTTCCTATTTTATTTTATCAGAGAGATGTAGATATCATGATTTTTCACTTCGCTCTTTTCCACACTTTGACAAATTTCTGAATGCATTGAACAATTCTTTATTGTACTTTTTGCAAAATTTTCCATCGTGCCCTTAAACTACAACGAATTTTCAATTTTTCCTAATTTTTTCCCTCAGTGTATAGTAATTTTTCTTCCAACTTTTATCTTCCTGCACTAAATGATGCCTAAACCATCTCGTTTACCTTCCAGACCTTCCTGTACATAATACGTAACGTTTCATGTATTCGAAGCGTTATCCGTTATCCTTTAAACGGGCAAAGTTTCGGGTTCTGGCAGCTCATCGGCCAGGCGAATAACGCTTTTGGAGGGTACAAAAGTTGCCCGAAACATTGCTATCTTTAATCAGCTGCAATTGTAGTCCCTGGCGTCACTAATTACTTTTTCCTCCGACATATGTAAAGCCGAGTTGAATTCGACTTTACTTTCGCATAATTAACGTCTCAAATAAACTCGCAAGAATCCAGAATGAATGTTAAATTGCGTCTGACATAATTGAATTAAACTGCAAATGGTATCAGTCGATCGATAAGAAAAGTAACAAAGGTGGTTGGTGGGAGGGGGGGTTGAGTACGGTTGAGGAGTTGACGATGTTATCGCAGTTATTGTGCAGTGAAATTGGGAGGTGGCGAAGATTCGGGAAGAATTTCGGAAAAAGACGCACGGAAGTTTCGCAGTTGAAACGCAATAAATGTTTCGCAAGTGCGTTTCAGCGATATTCATAACTTCGGAGTCGGCGTTACGGGGCTCAGGCGCTGGTACCTTGGTGTTATTTATGAAAATAGAGTTTATAACTGCGAAGCGTTGGGTTTATTAAAAGCAAAGCTAGATTAAAATGCATTCGCAGATGGTTTAGGATCTTATGTTTCGAGCTCCATCGTGAGGAACCGGCGTGTAATTTGGATAAGGTCTAGTGATGTTCAGAACTCGCGAGAGATATTTTCAATTTGATTATTCGTGCATCGAGTACTATCCATTAGCTAGGAACCTTTTTGCCTTTTTATGTCTTTTGTGTTCTTCTTTTATAACCAGTCTTCATTTTCAATTAATGTACGATTGAGATAAAATTGACAGGATATAAATAATTACATTGAGAAAAAGAATTGTGAAAACCACTAGACTTTCTAGTAAACGCCGGATGTACTTGTCTCATTTTAAAGAAATACTATTTGAGTCTAACAAGATATGTTGAATATGATTATTAATTTTATTACGTTGCAAGTTAAATTGAGGACATTTGGAGAAAATGTAAATGTAAAAACACTTCCAAGTATTATTTGTCAGCCCAGACTGAGTTAAGTAAACAGAAAGTTGCGTTAAAAAGTATTATACTGTGTATGAAGGAGCGATGACAAAGTTTGTTTTCACGTCAATTTTAATGTACTAGATCACAAAAACTTGTACAATTCTCTTATCTTCTCTTAAACTGTATGTAAAGTATGGCAAGAAGATGTGCTTTGTTCCCACTTTATGATACGGTATAATAATGTTTAACCCAAATAATTTCTCAGTGCACAAATTTACTCGTCATTTTGTTGAACGAAGATAAACGGATGTTATTAATATTCTACTCAAAATTACCACTATCTTGTGTCTTCAACTTCACATGAAAACTATAAAGATTATATTTATTATTATAAATATCATTATTAATTATCATTACATAAATTATTATCATTATCATTATTATTATATTTTCGCAAAACTTTATCCTCAGCGTACAATTTAGCTAGATAAGAAAAAAAAAATAGTTTGATCCACGGTGGGGGTGCGGGTGCGGGAAGGTGTTTGGGTCTTAGGTCGTTGGATGTCGGCGGTTGTTGGTGTATGTGATTGGCGTTGCTGATGACCACGAGGATGGAACTAATTGAGACTTGGTCGGGTGGTGTGTTGCAGCATCGGACGCTTTGGCACCAGTGGTCGTGGGCCCGTACCCCGGAGCGCCATCTGGAGCGATTCTGGACCCCGCGGACGCGGGCGGTAACACCTGGGACTCGCCCCGAATATGTCCGCTGTGCGCGCGCATGTACAGCAACAATAGCAACCTGCGGCGCCATCTACGAACCGCCCACGCCACCGCCACCGACCTACTCGAGCTCACTTCCCTACAGCGCCGCCAGGGGACGCATACTGCCGCGGCCAAATACGACGCGTTCGGTCTTGCGGATCCCGCGGACTCCTTGTTGAAATTCGGGTACAATCACCATCAGCAACAGCAACAGCAACAGCAACAGCTCCAATCGAAACACGAGTCGCACAGTGGCGAACAGCGCGAACCCCCACGCCCGGACCATTCGGACACGTGACTCATCCGATAAATGCGACGCATTTTACGGACCGTTACCTCCTTAACTCGATCACCCTTTTGTGGAATGAAATATATTTCCGTCGCTCCGTACGATCATCTTAAGGCAACGCCAATCGTCGGCCTCTTCGGCTAAATTGTTTTATTCCAACTTTAGCGTACCTGATTTCTCTTTGTTCCGCGGCTTGGCTAGTTATTTGTCGCAATAATAACGCGTCGGTAATCATAGTTCTGACTTTATACGACTGATTATAGGCATAATAATATACTTGTGATATGGATGCACGGGGGGGAAAATGTGCGTGCCAAATTTACAGATTTTTTATATGCTAACTAATTTTGATTATAAATATTGTTAAAGTCCTGATAAAGCTCTCACGTTATATAGATACAAATGTTTTCAATTTAATTAAAGTTTATTTCTTGATTATTTTTAATGAATGACATTATTTTTTTCTACAAATATTTATTCTATTTAATATGTATATATAATTTAATATTGATTGTATGTTAATTTAATAGAGAAATATGTAAATTTGGCAGGCACATCTTTTCCCATGTGATTGAGCATTAAGGTGAAATGGCATTGGATCGCGAACTCAGAATAAACACTATTTCCTTTATACATAAATCTTTATAGTATATTACTTAACGAGGAAAAAGTGTCTTTAAATTGGTAACCTAAGCCTAAGGCGAAGGGCTGCCAACCTGAAAGCACCTTTTTCGAGTTGAGTACTATTTACTTTAAAAGTAAAATGTGTTGGTAGTTCTTCGAGCTACTACACTGAAAAAAATGAGAGGAAAAATTACTGGTTGTGTTCATTTCGAGTTAGCCATCCAGTGAGATTTTACCTTAACGAGTTGTAAGTTTATACTGAATATGTTAAAGGATTTTTTTCCTTTTTTTTATTGTTATCCTAATTGTAGTATTTTTTAGTTCTTTTTGTTGAGTATTGTTAAATCATCTGAGTTATATTTCTTGATATATCGTTTTGAGTAAGAACGTATTATATATTATGGATACACTGAAAATAAAATAGAATTTATACTTTTCATCTATGGTTCCCAAAGTACGCACTATTTAATAGGTTTATAATTTTTATTATAGTTAGATTGTCCAATTAACATGAAACAGGTTAAAATTTAAGACTATTTTTTTCTCAGTGTAGTCGTACTAGAATTTTATTATAAAGCCACGTTTGCAATATAGAACAAAATTACCGTGCCAGTAAAGTGATAATTGTAGTAAAAAAACTTACATTTTACTACAAATTTTAATAGTTTACATTTGATAATTATATTGTATTACATTCCTATTCTACTGTGACTTACACAGTGGTAAATATGCGATGAAATAACATTGAAGTTAAAGATTTTACATTTTAATTTGCAATGATAAGCGATTCTCCAATCAGTGATTTAATACTGCTTAAAAATTATTGATATTAATTAGATTTTTTTACTAATTTTGTTATTATTTTCATTCAATACATATTTTAGTAGAATTTATTAAAACAAACTATTATTATAGTAAAATAAAATAAATTTTACTGTAACAAGTCGTAGTTTAACGATGAAATATTGCAGACAATTATTAACTCAGTCTGTAGTTCATCGTATTTTTATACTAGCAGATTTATTGCATTATGCCACACGGAGAAAAATATATTGAAAATAATATAAGAATCTTCGAATGAATTGCTAACTTTTCTTAGTACATTGTTAATATAGTAAAAGTTTTAAAATATTCCCCAAACATCAAATTTAAATTTTAATTACTAACAAAACTAGCAAATGTGTATATTTGATTATTTTTAAAAACATATATGATAAACTTAAATATAATATGATGGATTAAATGATAAAATTTTACTGAGTCTAATTCTAATCTAAAAAAACATTAATTGACATCATTTTTTTATTTAAGAAATTGTAAAATAACATTCTTATTTGAGCTTTGAACATGTTCTTTATAACAATGTAAATTAGCCATAATAATAATTTTTATATGCTCTATTAGAAAATATCACGAGTATATATCTTTAAATATATATAAATATGATAATTTGAATAAGTAAAAGTAGAATGTACTAAACAAGTTAGTGATTTATGGCGGACTCGTATTCTCTGTGCAGTATTTTATCGGTTCGCAGTGAATTATTTTATACGTTTACCAAGTGAAATGTGAATGAAGTGAAATTCAATTGTAACTCAATTAATGTATACATGTTTTATGTAAAAATTCAAAATTCAAACGAATAAAAATGTGAGGGTGATACTGTTAATACAATTCGATATTTTTATTTATAGATGTAACTAATTAAGTTACGACCACATACTCGTAGTAGTACTAATTAGTATTAAATTGTTAAAATAATAACTTCTTAATAATCTACAATGATAATCAATCAATTAACAATAAAATTTCTTCATTTTTTTCATTATAATATATATTAATAAATTGTTTATGTTGAATTTTACTTGAAAATTATTATTATTATTGTTATTGAGAAGTTAATTGAACAAATTATAAGCAGCTTCATCGACACGAGATTTTTGACAGCTTTTTTTTCAGTATCTTCAGGGTTCCCATAAACCGAGAACATTTACATGTTTATTCTGTCTGTTACCTTATTTGATCATTAGTTTTTCGTGGCAATGTGGGGTGCCAACGCTTTCAAATGAATACTAATAAGATCGCCCTGATTTATCGCGTTAATATATTTCTTTTAGGCGATTTGCTACCCATCTATGATACTGCATTAATACATAACATTTTTTAAGCATTCAAGACCAACCCGCGTGGAAAAAACATTGTGGCAGAGTCTATGGCAGCACTGTGGCTAAGACTGTGGCATGCGGGAGCCCACAGTCTTGGCCACAATAAGCCACACATGTTGCCGCAATGGATCGACTGTGG
>JABFPN010001171.1:0-32270 GCA_022817305.1 Leptoteleia sp. ZL-2020
GTTGCGGCGAGTATCTCGACGGGTGCACGGAAATGGGATGCAGTCGGTGAAATGGGACTGAAAAATGAAACGTTTTCTGAATGTAAACAGAGATTGTTTTTGTTTTATATTTACATCCATTGTGCCCTTTGGATGTAATAAACTTATGTCATTTGTATGTGAATAAACAATATTTTGATCCTTGAAATTTGTTTGGTCGATTCCAATCTAGAGTAAAAGACCTTTCGGCTGATGTTTAACTTTGAGCTGGATCCTTATTCAATAAGGTTGCTTCGGTGTCTCCTTTTAACTATTTGTTGGATAGAAGTGGGAAGGGTTAGTTAATTAGGGAGGGGGGTCAGTTTAGTTTTGTAAATTTAATAATGGATTGAATTAAGGAGGTTGGAAGGTGGTTCTTACCAGGATGAAGGCTTCGGATGGGTTTGGCGAACTAAACTTGGACTTTTTGTTTCTGTTTGGGTGCTTGAAACATTTGCTTGGAGCTTGTTCGTAATTGAATTAAGTTAAATGATATCCCTTTTATTGTTAATTATTTTCGTTAATTGATTTTAAGAAGATATTGGATGTAGGAGTTGTAAGAGGAAACTTTGGTGGACATTTATTGGCTTTGAAAAGTATATTAGTATAGTTTACCTTTAAATTGTTTCAAAAGTTTGTATATAACTTGTTGTGTCTTTAAAATTAAGACATTGATTAAGACTTTATTCATGTTACCTATTTGTGCCGAAAAATCGTGCACAACGTGGGTCACGTGATCAGTCGAGTTGCGATTAGCGCCCGCAGAAAAAGCGAATTTTAATGACCTTGTGAAAAGCACTGGTGCATAGGTTCGTTGGTCCGGACTGGTCAAGATGGCTGGTACTCTTTGGAAACTGCACTGTCATTCGACAGATATCATGTGATGGCCGTGTGATAAGGCTTGTAACTTGTGGATTGTAATTTCGATTCCTGATGAGTTAGTGTTCTCTTTTATTTTTAATAAAATGTATTGTGTCCCAGATAGCAAGTATTTTAGCAACCATAGTATGAGCTTTGGAAATATGCAGTAAAAACTGGGGTATGTGTTTTGTCCATAGATAAAGACACAGGAAATTTCTATGCGTGGGTTATTAAAATTTTGAAATCTATTTATATTTTGATAATAAATCTATTTTGCAAGAAAATTTTTCATTTCTTAACCAAGGTAAAAAATAACTTTGTAGAGTAGTAAATTATAATTAATTATCACCAAAAGTAATTATCAAATATAATATTAATCAAAAAGAGGACGTTAACTAAAATAGAAGAAAAATTTAAAATTTTTAATAAAACAAGGAATTTAATTAACATACTTCATGTTAATAAATTAAGTATATTAATGTTGAATAATATGTGTCAGTATTTACCTTATATATAGCTTTTCCTAAATTCTATTTGGATTCCAAAATTTGAATATCCTTTATATATGCTAAATATTAAAGTTTATTAACATTGTTTTCTTTAATTGTAAATGCAATAAAACCTAAATTTTATTCAGTTAAACTTTACTAAGGTTATTTTTAGCGAAATGGATTTCTGAACTGTATGTTAAATAATTTGAAAATTATATATGATACATTAATTATTAAATAGATATATATATATATATTATTAATATTTTGGATCACGTTCATAAGCCATACCGTGGTCAGACATAATTTTCCTGTCAGTTTTTTTTTAGCCCGGGTAAACTGGTTGCCAGACTTTTTCGCCAAATCATTTCTAGACGTCTTCAATATTAATTTTTTTTTTTTTTCGTGAGGGATAAGTAAAGGTTTAGGAAACATAGTATCTTAAACACAACATAATATAATATTTCTTCACACAAAGTAAAAACATTTTTGGGGGGGATTTCATCAACAACTTCTTACGGTGTTATAATATTTGAGCGAAAAAAATTTTTTTATTAACATAACCCTACATAGTCACACTCACTTACCAAATGGCAAATATGCATTCAAAGTGGTCAGACTTGTGCGATCCTTCGGAATTAGGCGAATAGCTTTTTGTAAAATTAAATGAGATTTTTATTACTCGTTTCGTTTATGCGAATATCATAACGTACTATAAATATCTACAATCGAATTAGACCAGGAGGCGTGTTTTACCGGAGAATAATTAAAATACGTAACAATTAAAGTTGTATAATAAATTTTTTGAATATCACTCATTTACAGTAACGATCTTGAATGAATAATATTTTTCAATTTATTGAAATTAAAAATTAATATATAAATATAAATTATAAAAAGTATTAAACTCGCAAAGTGTGAAATCCTTTACAAATGATTTGATTATAATTAAATTTTTATTCAATTACAATTAAATTATTTATTTTTGCAAAATTATTGGACTTTTTTTTTTGAAGAATCGTACTACAACTTTGCTGTTCAGTGTTTTTAATTACTCCGCATCTTAACGTAAGGATTTATTGTTCAAAACATGTTACATGTGTTTAAAAAGAATTTCATAAATTATGTTTTTATTATTGTATTAATATGTTATTCTGACGATAATCGTGAAACTTACACTATATTCCTGTACACTATAAAAAATTTTTGTTTGATATCCATGATAAACGTAATTTTCACTTAATCAACTATAGAATGTAATACACAGTTACAAATAATTTTCTCTTTCAAACTATTCTATTAATAACAACACAGTTTTACCATTTCATTTCTTCAAGAAAAAAAAGAAAAGAAAAAAATAGGAAGAAATTGGTAACGCATCTGAATCGAAGTGAGTGTAGTACCATGCGCTTTGAGTGTAAAAACAATGACATCGTTTACAGTGTAATAATAACGTATTCCGCATGTAAATCTCAACACATAAATGTATTACACTACTTAACACGTCACATAATATACCCTGTATAACTATTTAAAGAAAGTGTGTAAATCCAGCGAGTATAAAGATAAAAACGGCGCATTCTAAATCGCTATGCTTCAATAAGATTTATCACAGCTGTTACGAACAATATATAAAAGTAACAAACACTTTTAAAATTTTCAATATACCCGCCATTTACGATGACGTCGGGGTGTCCTAAAAAAAATTTGCCTAGAGCTAGAAAACAATTAATATCGGCAGAATTCAATTCCACGCAATTTCCATTATACTCAAATACGATTCGTGTTTTTATCTTTAAAGTCGCTCAGATACTTACAAATTCAACATTTATATTCAATAAAGAATGTGACACATAGAAAAGCATAATTATTTTCGCGCTTATTGCTGCGGGAAAATATGACTTTGCTGAAACAATAAAGTGGAAAAGAGGGGAAACGAATTTCAACTACGGTAAAACCTAAAAAAAAAGTGGGGAAATGATTTGACAAGAAGTATTGACTTTGTATGTTTTTTTTTTCTTGTGGATCGGCTAACAAATGCTCGGGAAACATTTACATTGTGAGCAAATCTAGTCTAATTAGAAATAGACGTAAGATTGTGGAGTCATAAGGTCAGATCCGAGGCAGATCTTGTTGAAGTTAAGATTGACCTGGTCCGATTCGAGCAGGGTGATGTCAGATCCAAGAGAGATCTTGTCAAATCCAAGAAGGACCTTGTCAGATCCGAGACAGATCCGAGGCAGATCTGAGGCAGATCTGAGGCAGATCCGAGGCAGATCTTATCGGATCAGAAACAGATCGTTACAAAATCCGAGGCAGATCAAATCGTATTTTGTCAAGATATCAAGGTAATTCCGTCAAGTCTCGTCAAATCCGGCTAACATTTTTCTCGGACGATCAAATAGTACTATAAAGAATCTGAGAGGGGGGAGGGGGGATGTGTTAACGTAATATGTTACAGTACAATACTTAATGGGGCACGTGAAAACGTCGAGTTGTAAAAAAAAAATTAATAAGATAACGAACAAACGACATGGAAAAGAAAACAAATGTCGCCTAAATAACTTTGCCGACTGGTTAAAACGATTCGCCGTTTTTCGAACAATACACAACCGTCGCGATAAGACATATTCAACTCTCACGATTTGCTTTGGAAATATATGCAACTAGCATTAATGTAAATGTACACAGTACGAAAGTAAGCAATTCAATAACGTTCGATAATACTTATTTCAGCTAAACTTCTAATTATTTGCTATTTGAGCAAAGCTTCTTTCTCCGCGTGAAAATCAAGTTTTACAAGCAGGGTTATCGGATTAACGATAGAAATATAAGTGTGTGGTTATAATTGATTAAAAAAAAAGAGAGAAAAAAAAAGAAAAGAAAAAACAATTATGGGACATCACAATTTGAATTCGAAGTCGGGCCTCCTCGTTGTGACGCTGACGCGATTTTATGAAATTTCCCCCCCGACACCTTTTCCACCGGTAACGCTAGGCTTAATTGTGATTTTTGTTGTTTAAATTACGCTTACGAATGTTGGATGTTACTTGCGTGACTTATTTCGGTTACTTTTTGTGTATAAATTATAACACTTATTAATTTAATAAGTAATTAAATAAGTAATTATTCCATGTTCAATCATCCGACGGCAATCGAATTAAGACTTTTAATCCCATACAGAGGGCATGTAAAGTGTTACCTGGGACATATACATACTCGATGTGATGATGATATATATACATGAACTAAAAAAATTGCTATTTTAATCAAATGGAATCGTTTTGGTAGAACTAGACATCTATTTGAATTAAATAGAACATTGCTGTCAGTTTTTAGAGTGTATATATGTATGTAAACACAATTCGTATATGTCCCATTTCTGTAGACGCACGTATAATTCACAGAAATTTACTGTCCCATATACAGAATTTGTATACAACTGTCCAAATTGCTTGAACCATGACCCCCACGCAGAGGAACAGACAATCCATTTAACGCATCGCAGTTTATTTGTCAAATTTTTTTCCGAACATGTACCAATTATATCATGTGTTTTATACATATAATTGCGGGTGTCCCTTATCGCAATAATTTCACTGAGAAACAAGTTGTAATAAAAATTATTATACCTTCTGAGGTTGAAGGAATATGGTCTATGATATTTGTACAACTACTGTACCAACATAATATTCTTTATATGGTATAATACAATTTTTTCTATGATCTTGCAAAGTTGCCAGGATTTATTATCATCATTACTATACTGAATGTAAAATTTTACTGCAATGGTATGGTAAAATACTAGAACACTACAGACAACATCCTTCCAATTTCAGAAGGTATGGCAATTTTAATACCAACCTTTTTCTCAGTGTACAAATTTTAGGATTACAAAGATATCGTGATGACAGTGAACCTATACAGAATTACTGTATAGTAAAACTGATTACGTGACATAGCAATTATTATTTTATTTAACAATACTTTTATCTTCGTAAAATAACTTTTATTGTACCATATCCTAATGTCTCTTCAACGTGTATGCTAATTTTCTGTTTTTATTTTATTTTACAGGATATCCTTGCAGTCCTACAAGATATAGGAATTTTTGCTGCAACAGTGCTGGACAACATCCAAGTTCCTGCTTATGTTCACCTCGTACATGAAGAATCTGTTCCAAGTGCGCGCCGCGTATGGATAAGGTATGTCTCATTTATTTAAACGCATGTCCCATATACATGGACACGTATCCTGTATATGGATTATTAAAATTTTCAGTGTATATATATATATATATATATATATATATAGTTGTATGTACCGTATTTGGGGACATATTTAACATGTCAATGGTGTACATGTTCGTATCTCCATGGCAAGATTTACAGGAAATAGTTAAAGTTCGCATTGAACCAAGTTCGGTCACGATTGAAAAGCAAGTATACGAATGCCAGAATATAAAGGTGAATCCGTACTTTAAAAGTATTCCCGTTGAAATAGCAACGCGCGACGCAACGACGCACACAATACCGAAGCTCTAATTCTTCGCAGACTATCGTCCGTTGTTTTCGCCATCGTTTTGTAGTCTAGACATTTTCAAAGACTGATCGTATTGCCAACCGCAATTTACTGAATTCCACTGGAATGCCTTCATTTCTGGAAGCAATCAACAAATAAATGTCTGAGTTAAGAGCGAAAGTCAAATTGTCGTTGAATTTAGAACGTCGATTAGAGTATAATTATTGGGATGTGGAATATTTATTTCGTTAATCATGGTTGTTATTAGTTGCTATCTTTTGAATGGTTTTTAATTTCAAATTTTAGAGAAAAGAAGTTATTGAATGAGACGAAGATGAAATTTTAAATTCTATCAATTTATTTTGGATTTGGTCGTATTAAAGTAATTATAATATATATAAAAAAAGGAAAAATAATGATGTAAAGTTTCTGAATAGGAAGTGGATATTTTTTGCTTATGGGGATAAAGTATAGATAAAAATTGATATTTACATATATCCGCGTGTTTGCTTGAATCATACCGTATTCTTGATGGTGTACGTCTCTACGACCAGGATACGGTGTGTTGGCCAATCCTGTGTAATATGAACTATATAACATATTTAATTGTGACGGTGACAACGCAGGAGGTATTGTTTCTGGTGGTGCTCCTGTAAATGGTTTCAAAGCAAAACATAGGATTAGAATTTATTTTATAATTCGTTGGAATTATGTTAGGAGTTTTAAAGTTGAAACAAAAATGGAGTTTGGTACCAGGTTGGAATTAGTTTAGAAGTGTGTGGTTTGGAAATGGTATGGATTTAGTCTGACATAGGTCTGGAGTTAACTCTACACTCTAAAAAATTACTAGAATGTTCTATTTGATTCAAATAGAATCTAGTTCTCTCAAATAGGAATCTATTTCAATCAGATAGAGTCCATTTGATTTAAATAACAATTTTTTTCAATGTACGATATCTGTTGAACAATAGTATGCTTTACCATAACAGATCACTGACATAATCCAGACATTTTCCAGATATCTATGTTAGACTAAATTCATACCATTTTTAGACTGCATGCTTTTAGACCAATTTCTTTTTTCGCACGGGTAATTTAACACGCAATTAATACATCACGCAATTTCTTTGATTACATTTAAGTCACGTTAATGTTACGGTTTGCCTCAGAAACCGTTGGCTATTAAAGTTTACATAAAACTCACGCTTCAGACATAAAGATACGTTTTCATTTATTCCGATATAAATATTTACTTCTCAGAATACAATACCCGCTTATGCTGTAAAATTTATTTGAAATGTTGTACAAATGTATATGTGAATTGATTTAAACTTCTATTTATAGCACGTGACTTTTATTCGTTACAGTTGAATGAAAGTATTAGTTGGATTCTTTTATACATTAGTGATCATTAAAATAGGAAATTTATGGGTGAAAAATGATTGTATGTTACATTTTGTTATTAAATAGATTACCCAGGTAGAAATTTTGCTAGTTATTCTTTAGAAAATATTGGGAACTAGTATTTTTTACACTAAGAACTCTGGTTAACGTAAAATTTGTAAAATTTCTTTTACTGCTTTGTAATAGTTATTATTTCTAGATTAAATTTATAATTTTCTTGATAAATATTCGCATGTTGAATCTTTTAATTATTTTGTTCAGTATATACTAGTAAAACTTAGAATAAATTTGCAAATAAATACCCAAAGACTCATTATAACGACTATTTGATGATATTAAACAAAGAAGGTGATGATATTAAATAAAGAACGTGATGATATTAAATAAAGAAAGAGTAAAATTTAATTTTAACAGAATACAGACTTATAAACAAAAAAATTACCACTTTTAGCTTACCTTCTCAGTATAATCAGAAACATAGTGAAGTTGGCTTGATCATTCATCAATTTTTGCATACAATTTTATTTTTAGTTCATCATAATACAAGAATAACTCTAATTACGTGCAATAAAATTATCATGTTTCTCGCAAGTTTCCCATACTTAGGTATCTCACGTACGTAATTTGCAAAAATATAAAACACGAACCAGCAGGCTAACAATGTAACACCTGATTATATTTCTACCTGGGGTTGAGATTACCTTTACATATTGATGATTACCTTCTTTATAAATATATCCGCGAAACAATGGGGAATTGATAAGACTCTCTGGCGAAATGGTAGATCTTGGCAAATACAGATTTAATTGGTCCGTGGACAACAAGTATTTATTGAGCTGATAATATTCGTTGTTGTTTAGTCGTTGGTGTTTGTTGTTTAATTCCGAAGACTCGTTGTAACCTGCGCAAAATAACATAAATGATAGCAAATTTTGGTCGGTGTTGAGGGCAATATTCTTAATCTGTACGTGGCTTCAAAATGTGTATATATACATACACTTAGAGAAAAATTCGGTTATCTTAACTATAAAAATAAAGTTGGTTTTAGAGTCAACTATAGTGCAGTTCAACTGGTGCAAATAAGTATTTCAAGTTGAGTCAACTATAAAGTAGAATTGAGAAAATCAGTTAATAATAAAAAATAAATAATAAGGCTATAAAATATAACTATAGATAAAATTTTTTAACGCAAAGCTTTTAAGGTATAATTGTAGTAATGTGTACTGTTTTTTGATGCCAATTTTAGTGCAATTTTTATTATATCAAGTTTATTTTATTGCTTTCGAGGTTGTTTTAGAGGTTGGCCTGTAAACTCTGTTCTGATATTGTTGTTGAAACCTTATTTCTATATTTGCCCAGTAGAATAAGGCTCGCAAGGTCTGAGCCTGGCGTGGCAACAATTGAGGTACGATAAAATTTGAAAGATAGTTATACTTTGACGTTATAAGAAAGGCAGCACCATAGCAATCAAATATATCACTGCATTTTTATAGTTGACGCCATAACCAACTATAAAATAGAGTTGTGGTGGAAATAGTTCTGATTACTACAGTTTACATTTGTTACAACTGTATTTACAGTCATTACAACTAAATATGTCACAACTCTACAAATTTAGTTCTGACAATTTTGTAAATTTCTCTCAGTGTATATGTATATATGTATGTATATGTATAAATATATGTATATGTATAAAAAAGGAAAAAAAATTGAAAGCCATATCTCAAAATACTTAAAGAGATTACGCATAAGGAACTGTCTGCGCTGGCCGATATAAAATCAGCGGTTTACGATGGCAGTGCATAGCGCACGCGGAGATATTATAAAATATATTGTCGAGTATTTGTCATCGAATTTAAGAGACCGAGCGTGGCTTCGCGTAAGATCTTTGTTGAGAGCAGATATCTACTTATAACAGACAGGTCGTCGGTGCAGACCGTCAGAAAACCTTTCATCTCGCTGCCGTCCTTCGAGAATAATCGCAGACCCTTAAACGCGCCGAATCATGCACAAAAATATCAAAGTTGAACGAGTCTTATTCACGTTTTATTTATGGCGTAAATTAAAAGCCGCTTAATTGTAACGTTTCCTTAAAATTGATTTTTTTTTAAATTTTTTTTTGTTTCCTTAATTTGACCTTACACTGAGAGAAAAAAGTAGTAGGTTTCAGTGCGTACAACTGCCCGTGCAGTTAAAAGCATAACAACAGTACAATTCTATTAATTCAACTATCTCGATCAGTCAACTTGACAGATTGAAGCTAGCTTCACGTAGGTTAAGATTTCTCCATGTGAACCATTCAGTTTTTCTGTATTCAAAACAAACATTTTTTTTGGCCTAAGTTTTTTGGTAATAACACGATCCGACATATTACGTACAGATAAGTGCCGTTTACAATAACTAAATTCAGTTTAGTTCATATGTCTCACATACCGAACTTTTGACGCTTTTAATAATTAACAATATAATATATTGTGTGGTTTTGTCTCTTTCTTTCTTCATTTAATGATAACAAGAAAGAGAGAAATAAAACATCAATTATATTTTCTGTGAATCATTTCTGAAAGCGCCGTTTAAATACTTTAAAGAATTTGTTGCTCTATCTTTGTCTCTTATGTAACGTCAAATAAAGACGCGTACATGTATTATTATTAATAGAAAAATAATATTTTTCTATTAGAGCAAAATTTATTTTACTTAAATTTTGCACACCATACATAAAAATTTATTTTAAAATAAAACAATTTTTTTAAAAGTTAATTTTTTTTAAATTTATTATCATTTCTATTTTATAACCTATTTTTATGAATGTCAATGTTACATGTCAACTTTCTGATTTCATTTCACTTAACTGATTCGTCAGTTACCCTAACGTTTTAATATCAGTAGTTCCCATGGTATAACTGAACATTACTGTCAAACTGACAAAATTAATAAGAACTACTAATTTTTCCTGTTGTGATGCATGTGCAACTAAATTTGTCAGTAAATCGAACCGCTTTTTCCGTAAAAAGAAGTAATAATGAATTTTAACTATTTTTCGTCAGTATATATAACTGATCCGATTTCTCTCAGTGTACAGATGTTTACAAACATTATTTTTTATTTTCTCAATTTTTCAAAAAACGTTTCGTTCTTCGGTCCCATGGTTAATCGTTATTTTTGCGAGAATTCCGGGCAATTTTCGCGCTGGCAAGTGGCGAAAACATTCGATCCTCGATTACTTTTTATTTTCTCGCGCGCTCATTGTCGAACAGGTTTTTTTTTCTTTTTCTTTTTTTTCATATCACTCGCCGTAATTATTAATCTAATCCGCGCTTATCTGTTATTTTTCTTGAAACTATTTCCGATTATGGGAGGGGGGGCTTAAGTATCCTTTTGAGCCATAAATTATTCGTCGACGTATATTTTTAAGCCGGACATTTGAAAATTATCTCGCGCGATTCGGAATGCGCGTTAAAGCTGTCATGGAAATGATGCATTGTTACGAGCCGTCAGGATTTCTGTCGCGTTAATACTTCGGAGGCCTGCTTTAGTGGATCGTTTAGTATAAATAAGATTCTCCGCGCTCATTTTATTCTAATTTAAAATAAACATGTTTATCGGGTTGCGTAACGGCGAGCAAATTGCACTTCTGGTTTTAAACGCGGAGCACTTTCCATTTGCGCTGATAAAATTTGATAATTTGAAATGACAGTTTGTTGGATAGATAAATGCAAGATGTGCGACTTATTCCAGTGCGCGTGCGCGCGCGCGAGCGCTATGTAAGTTAAAATCATAATTGTAGGCTTTGAAGTCGAGCTATAAGAATTTGGAATGAAGACTTCCCGCCAGTTTGTCATTGAACTAATGATAGTACAGATAGAAATAAATGTTCCGGTATAATTATTCGTTCTTTAACATAGTATTATGCAAATAACATTTTACCGCAAAAGGTATAATGTGCTTATCATTGAAGCTATATAGCAGTGTCAAATGCTTGAAACAAAGTCTATTGCTTGCAGATAAGAGGCATCACGTTTTGCTGTGCGCGTATATGCGCTTCTTATTATATTATTAAAAGAACAAATCTACACTTGTACGCTGGGAAGAAAAGAAATATTGATTTTTAATGAAAAAAGTTTACTAATTTGAGATTATACTTGCATAATATCATTATAGGGATAACTAAATGATGAAAATTTGTGAAATTAGTTTATTAAAAATAGTAATTTTATGTAATTTGTAGTTTTGCACAATTTAACAATATATACTATTGGAGTAGACTATAATAGATACTATTCGTTAGTAAATTTATTTATTTTTTGCATTGACATGTCAAGAGAAACATTGTTTTTTTCATATTTAAACAATTTGCTGTTATTTAATACATCAATCATATATATATATATATATATATATATATTATATTTAATGCAATGATTTCATATAAATATGACAATTAGTTTTATTCATTATTATTGTAATATTATTTGGTTTGAAAAATCGTTATATGTTAAATTGGAATAACATCTTACTGAAAATGAAAGTCATTTAAATAAATCAAAGTTTGAACAAAAGAAAAATAAGATATATGGAAGAATGCCAAAAATAGAGACTTTTCACAAATCTTCATTATGGCTATGTTTAGGATAAATATAATTCAGAATTAAAACCACAATCAGGATGGAATGATCATTTGAATAATGTATAATTGGACGACAAGAAAGTGAGCTTGTACTAAATGAGTTCGAATTGCAGAAGGAAAGTGGACAATCAGTGAAATTTGCTCGCGAGGCAGGTGTGGGCTGCAAAAGGTAATCGCTTATTATAACCGAATATGAATAACCGAATTCGGTTAGATTTTTTTTCCCGCTGCAAACCTAAATTATTCGACAATTATTAAGTATATTGAGGTAACAGTAAAAACACATGAATTTCAGTAAAAAACACTTGAATACCACAGAATTTGTAAGTTTTATCGTGGATGCTAAACTGGGAAAAATTTTTTATGAAAAATTACTATAGTTTACAGCAAATGTGAACCTTATTCGGCTGATTAAGTTGTCCTATCAGTGTTAATACTTTTTCGAGTCACCGGCTAATGCATTCAGATTACGAACACCTGGTGGGGAAAAAATATGTTGCAATAATCGTATATATTCTGAGTATGTTTCTCTCAGTGCAAAGCTAAGTCGAAAACGGTAAGTCACACACTATTGTGATACAGAGAGTGTCTTTGATTGGTATAAGCCGTCTTTCGGTGTCTACCGATGCACACCATGTCAAGTCGAGTCAAGGATTTGGTGCTTAAAAGTCGCCGTTTGACAGTTAGAGATATCTTTACGCTGAGAAAAATATATACTACAGGTTATGAGCAAATGATCATTATTATGGCTGATTTATACTACTACTTTTAACATAATTTTTCGTTTACTGCAAATTATAGTAATTTTTCATAAAAGTTTTACTCAGTATATTAGCATGGTTTGTTTATTATAACCATACATATGTTTGACGTAAACATACATTTGTTTGATATAACCATACATTGAAAAAAGTTATAATAAAAATTACTATACCTTCTGACGTTGAAGGGATATCGTCTATGATGTTTATACTATTACCATACCTACCTAATAATATTTTCGTACTATACCAACATAATATATGTAGTATAGTAAACATTTTTTATATAATTTTGTAAACTTACCACGATTTATGGTCACTATTACCATACTAAATATAAAATTTTAATGCAATGGTATGGTAAAGTAGCAGACACTTTAAACAATATCCTTCCAACGCCAGAAAGTATGGTAATTTTCAATACCAACTTTTTTCTCAGTGTATGTATGGTAACATTAAACATATACATGGTTATAATAAACAAATTAGATGTTTGTTCCATCGAGTTAAATATTAAACATACGATATGTTGAAACTAAACGTACGTATACCAGTATCAACTATACATTTTGTTCCGTGCAGTTTTTTTTTCTTTTAAACGTTTTCAATTATTCCGCGAGCATGCGCATAAGCTGATAGAAGGCACGCTGCAGTCGGTCTCGTAATTACTTGTCTAGCACCGGAAAATACGGCGCGAATCGAGGAATAATACGATGACAGCATCATATCTTAGCAAAAATTGTTGAGATCATAATTTAATCAGTTTTTGATCGAGTCATGGTAAAGACATTTACGGAAATCAGGCTTGCCAAAGTTAATAGCAAATAAATTAAATTAAATTTTTTAGCATTATTATAAGATCATAATATTTTCCATTATTTTCCATTAATCGATGACAATATACTTATATAATCTTATTAAATTCATATTAAAACTAATTAATCGAAGAAATTAGAAAATTAAAAGAGAAAAAATCTATATTAAGATATTTAAGCAATGAAAACTGACACGTTTAGTTACGACGAAACATTGTTTTAGTTATTCACTGATCTTTTCGTGCGATTAAGATGACGCTGTTATTGTAGTCAAAAATTTTGCTTCGACGGTTCAGAAAGATTTTCAGCGGTATACATTTCCATTATGCAAAGCATCGTCCATTAATGATTCAGACATTTTTATCTACACGGGGAATTAGCAGTGATAAAAACAAATTTAAAGGCGTCGGATCGAATAAAGTATGCAATCATATATAATATGATAAAAATGATTTTGGATTTACATAATGCGAACATTTGAATTGGCAAAGTACTGAATTTTCTGAAATTTTGAATCTCAATTAAGGCGTTCTTAATATCATTTTATATCGAATATTTATTGTATTTCGAATTAATTTATTTCTCTTTTATCTTTGAATTTAAATGAAAAAATTGCCAGGTAATGGAGGCAAAATTTTAGCTGCTAAAGAGGTTTCTTTTTGGTACCATTTAGAGCAGTTAATTAAGAATTGCAATCTCCTCGCAATCTGTGCAATCTGATGAAAATGAAAACATTGTTGCGAATAATCATACGTTTGTCGGCATACGTAAGTGAAACTCGAGAATAACGCGCATTAAGTCCAAACACTTGAAGTGCAGTATCGTACAAGTAATGCCGTCAATGCTAATTCTCACTTTCACTAAGAAACACGAAGGAAATTCAATTACTCACATGTGCAACTCATATATATGAAATTGATGAATTGTACGATGATGTTTGAATGTGCTGTAAACATTTTGAATATTATTGTTTTCAAAAAATAATAAAATATAAGAATACAAAATTTTTTCACTTGATATACGGCTTATTGCATATGAAAAATGTTGATAATTGCATTCATGTAAAAATATAAATCTTTAACCATTATTTATTCTAAACGATTAGAAAGTTGCGTTTAAATGCATTTACTAAAAAGAATTTTATTAACGTGACACTCTTAACTGCTTCTTTCCTGCAAAGTGTACAAGTATGAAGTACAACTATGAGAAAAGAAAAGCTACGTTTACATATAATTTGCAAGATTTTAATTATTAGATATCAACCAGGTATTGATGTTGATTAAATTTTTATACCTGCATGTTATTGCAGATATTTATTTATACTATTATATATATAAGAAAAAATGTTAATTTAAAAATATTTTTTTTATTAATCAAATTATTGATTATTGGGAATAATAAAGATTCAGTTTCCAAATTTTTCGTCATGTTATAATTACAAGTACAGAATGGTTACGTTCTATATACATTTTATGAATTCCTTCTACATTAGCTACGTAGCCGGGCTGGTTGGGGTCGAAGTTTCGACGTATCTGCTACGGTCGAACGTTCGCCTATCAGAAGTACCAGCTACGTAATATTGCACGCGCGGGTTACGTAATCTGTAAACGTGCAGGCTACGTAACTGGTCTATATTTCCTATGCTCGGCGGGTTAGTTGTGGCCGCCGCATGTGATGGCGCTGTTCGGAAGTTTCCCGCAAGGGAACTGTCTTACCGAATGTACGTAAGGGTGCGTTGAAACAGTATGGTTGGAGGGGTTTCCTATGTTGGGTATAACTATATTTCTAAAGTAGTTAGCTTTACGTTAATAAGTTACTTCTGATTGGTGGACATTTGATCGTAGAAGTTACGTTGCTAAAATGGAAGTAACGTACTAAAATTGGGTATACTCAAAAAGAAAGTTATAATGAACATTAGTATACCTTCTGAGGTTGAAGGGATATGGTCTATGGTGTTTATACAATTACTATACTATCATAATTATATTTTTTATATGGTATAGTACAATTTTTTATATGATCTTGTCAAGTAGCCACGATTAATGGTAATTATTACCATACTGGATATAAAATTTATAATATTCTGAATATACCCAAGGAAATATTCTAATGTCCGATCCCAGGAATATTTCTGGTACATTCTTGAGTGACTTCTAGTTTTTTTATAATATTTTTTAATATTCCAGTACCATAAATATTTCTGGAGTCGGACATAGGAATATGTTTAGAATATTCTGGACTATTCCTTGCTGTTAAGGAATATCCTTCCAATGCCAGAAGGTATGGTAATTTTAAATACAACATTGTTCTCATTGTATCAGTTATGTAACCACTCTGTTTGGGTATATCACATAAAACTGAAATTTATTGACTTTTTGTCTTACTTTTCTTAATTATATCACGATAATATTACTGAATTTTAAGAAAAAAAAGAACGTAACAAGCCATAAATTAACCAGCCGTGTCCGTATAGTTTATCAGAAAAGTTGGCAAAAATATTTTATTACGCTGGCTGAACAAATACAGGGCAAATTCGCTGGGAGTCTTCATTAAGCAGCGCAATTAAGTCTAGGCGTGTGCTGTTACGCATTATGTAATTCAACACGCAACAAAGTAGCAACACGACCGTAATAACTTGACTCGCGTGGTATTCTTCATTTACGATTCGTCTTCTGACGCTTTATTGCGGATATTTCGCGTTTCAACATTAATTTTTTCAACATTGAAATTAATTATAATGCTGAAATACGAACATTATTACGAGTAATTATGCCTCAATTAATTAAAAAATTCAGCATTTTTTTTATCCAACGGATAATTAATTCGCCTCACATATTATCAAGCTATAATTCAGCCGATGCTCTTTAAATATTTTTACGCTCTTAAAAACGCGGAGATATATCAAATCGACGCGAAATATCGAACACTTCGACTTATTCTAATTATCAAATTTTAACAAATCCATGAAATTGCATAGTTTTATATGAATACTAAATGAAATTACAACCAATTCCAGAAATCTGTATCCATGCAAAGCGTCGGGGCATTAAATGCGAACAATTGTTTCATGAAATTCAAAAGAAAAGTGTCATTTTTAACGCAAACTCATCCGCGCGGCGAAATGTCAAAGTCACGAAAACGTCGCGTCCGTCGATACATTAGAAATGAGTCAATCAAAACAAAAAAAAAAGAAAAAAAAAGTGACTCGGCGTCTGAAATGACTGGAGTGCCCCGCTGATCGACGAGCCAAATGATAAAACATTATTTGAAATCCATATGGCAACACTGCGCGGCGCCTTAACGCGGCGAATCTCGTTTCCTCGTCGTGTTCTTGAAATTACGCGGCGCAGTGTGCAACAGTTGCAAGTGTCGCTCATCAGCGATTCGCATATATTACAAATAAATCGAGCGCGAGGCGCTGCCGCGTTGCAAATGTCCGAGCGATCGGGCGAATCATCGAAAGGTTAACGTTCGAAATTAGAATGCATCGGGTGAGAGAGAGAGGGAGGGAGGGGGGGGGGGGAGGGGGGAAGAATTAAAGCGGAATAATGCAAGACGAGTAAAAGTCCGTCGGCCGTTCCGCCACGAAAATTGGCTTCGCGCTCGATTTCGAGGCGCGCCTACGGGCCACCCAAACGGACGGCGCGCACTGTCAACACGCTTTAAAGTGCGTGAGAACTAATGCAACAACAATTATAACGCGCGCCGGCTAAATATATCCCCTCGGACGGGTATATCGGCGCGCTTGCAACATTCCAAATAAGACGGATTTATGAACGGTTCGTGGCGCGCGCGCGCCTGCCGAGACGCGGCGAAATTTCAGCCGATTACCACGGCACCGAGATTAATCCACTTTCGGCCGGCGCGCAATTGAAACGTTTTCCGTGAACCTGCTCGGCCAACTTTGTTGGCGGATGTTGGATGTCGCGTTCAATCGGTTTCAATTAATGTGGATTCATTCAGAAAATTTTGGCGGGGAGATTTAACGATTGCTTGAAGTATCGAGGTGGGGTGATTTATTATATTGTATTCGGGAAAGGGAAATGTATTTGCGTTGAGAATACTGGAGAAAGAGAATATTCTTATTAAAACTAATAGAAAAACAATTATTGAGAGAAATATTATGGAAAAATTTTAATAATTTCTAGTAAACGAAACATATCGAGCAGATTTTCATTTTTTTTTGTTTTTTTTTTCAAAGTTTAGATTAATTTTTACCATAGTTATAATAGAGGACAATTTAAAGTTGAGTAGAACTATATAAAGAATTGAAGAAAAAAGAAAAAAAAAAGGTAATTTGATTTAAATAAGTGTGGAACATTTTTTTGTAAATCTTTGTGAGCAGCATTGCAAAAAAGTATTGCTAAGTAATAGTGTTACATTGAGGAAAATAAGACAAAAAATTACTGTTTTTTATCTATCTTTATATATCTGTCTTTCAATACAATTTAAAATTCAAAATTTCTGTTTTATCTCTAAACGTAACATTTAAAACTAATATCTTTGCTAGTAGAAAAAAGTCTTTATTTTTTTTTTTTTTTTTAAACAGTAATTTTTATTCAAAGACAAAAATACATTTTAAAACAGTAATTTTTTCTTTCATATATTCCTCAAAGTACATAAGACGAATTGTTAAATTATACGAAGAAAGATTTATTAAAAATGATGTCTGGAAATAAAATTAAGATCCATTAAATATTATTCGTACGTCGTGTATAATAATGTAGGCTTAATGAAGTATTTTAACGGGCATACTATGTATCGTAGCTTTAGTGTTTACCGCGCGTTTCGGCTGGAATTGATCGTGTAATTGGAGGGAATGGTATTCTTTGCCAATTACTATCCATATTATTATTAGGACGGGAATAATACGCTATATTACGGGTCTAAATTCAATCGCAGTTTATGCATTTCTTATCTATTTCTTTATTATTCGTTGGCTGCCGAAGAAACTGGCGAGATTGTAACAAATTTATTTTTTAATAATTGGTATACATTATAGGATCTATTGTTCAATGTATCGTAAATTATGAATGCAAACGTCTGCGCAAAAAAAAAATTATTAGCATATTTAATGAAATGTAACTAGATATGATAATTGGCAAGGATTGCATATTAGATATACAATATGAACGTTTTCTTTTCAATACTTGTTACTAATTTAAAATTGTTAAAAGAATTGTAAAATTGTTTCAATTAATAATCGTGGTCATTGCAAAACAAGTACTTTATTAATTCTTAAAATATAAAATTTAATGATTTAATATAGGAGAGTATAATAATATAATTGTTTTGGAATAAATTGATTATTATTATTAAATATGTATTAAATTATTATTTATGTATGAGCGTCGCATGTTGCGATGGACGTTGTTATGTTATTACATGGAATATACTTATGTACGTAGTTTCATCGATTATGACAGTTTTTGTTCCAAAAAATTAATAACGCATTGTTTTAATATTTTTTTAATAAGTTTCTTTTGTATATTTTGTCCATTTTTATTAAACTGAATTTCAATTTTTGATAAATAATTTATTTTATATTTTGTCCATTAGCTATCGTTGTTTATGAACCAGTTATAAAACAGTTCGCTTAATTTGAATAAACAAAATATCAATTTGTACAAATCTGCAGAGAATTATAATTTTTAATAAATTGATTTAATAAATATTAATAATTTAGTTCAACGTATAATGATATTTTGCAAGTGTAATGCCAAACTAGTAAACTTTTTATTAAAAATTGACACTCTTTTTCTCACAGTGTGCTGGACAGACTTGTTCCATACTTAATTCAGATCATTTCCGTACTCTTACAACACTGTTCGCCCGGAACCTTTCCATACTCTTACCAGACTATTCATTTCTTCGCGGTTTAAATTAAATTTCATATATAATCATCGAAAATTTCTTTTTTTTTTTAATGTAAAATAAAGTCCAGCATTTGCCAGCATTTAACCAGCAAATTTTACCATCGTGCAAAAAACATTATTATGAACAAAGAATGAAATATGCACGATAAAAGTTTCAAAGAATCGGGAATAAGGGAGTGCGCTTAAAATTTATTCAATCTTCACTGTAATTTCATAATGTCTGAACGGGCAAAAATAAAATATTCCGAAGCGCGTCAGAATAACGCCGGTTCTTTGTTCTACATTG
Source organism: Leptoteleia sp. ZL-2020 (assembly GCA_022817305.1). Taxonomy (NCBI): domain Eukaryota; kingdom Metazoa; phylum Arthropoda; class Insecta; order Hymenoptera; family Scelionidae; genus Leptoteleia; species Leptoteleia sp. ZL-2020. The sequence goes on from JABFPN010001171.1 coordinate 19,661, forward strand.
CGATATGTTAAAACCGATGTTATTTTTGTATTATACACATTATTGGATGTTGTGGTGAATGCAGTGTATCTGCTCTTGTTGAAAAAAAGAAGGGAAAAAAAAGATAAAAAGAAAAAGGAAAGAAAAAAAGTTAGCCTTCTTTGTGTAGATTCTGGATCTCTAACGTACAACACGCAAGTTTTCTTTCTTCCCCGGTGATTGCTGTCATGAAGCCTTTTGGGCCACGCTTGGGTGCTCTCCTTGCGAGACAGTTGCAATTTGAACTTGTCGACGGGACAGAGAGAAAAGACTGCGATACCATGGAAAGTAACTTTTTTATCTGCGCATCAATGTCGGGCCCCTTAGTTCCATGTATAATTTAATAAATCATAATAAACCATCTCGGCAACCAAAAAGCAAAAAAATCGGACCTGGTCAAATCTGGTTAAATTTCAGGCGGATCCGGTCATACGTGATAATCGATAGAATAAACCATCAAATCGATCAAGTCGATTCAATTTTTCCGTAGGAATGTGTCTCGTCGAGCGTCGTTGGATCTGAATTCTTTTTTTTCTGTGTCGTACGCGAAATAATTAGATTTCATTAGGTCCCGAGATACGATCTGTTCTGAAATAGACCTGCCGCAGTACCGTTAGATCTTGACCTAAAATTTGCCGACGATTAATCAGACGTGAAATTAGCAGATGTAGTTGCGTCAGTCCAACACCAAGATTTGATTGATTAAAAGTCATTAGAACTCTAAACCCAATTCGATTAAATCAGGACAGACCTGAATTTTCTCCATTCTAATTTGGACTTTCACTCGAACAAATCAAATTGGATCAGCGGGTCTTTAAATGGGATCCGATTCGACTTCATTAGAAATGGCTCCAAAATATACCTGATTGGCAGTGTAGTCATCTGATATGAATTATCGTTTGCAAGGTTTGAGGTAATTAGATGCGTCGATAAAATATCTGTCTCTTTCAGATACAAATCTCATATGTGTACAGATATGATCTATCTCAGTAGGAAATGTTGTACAGGCCCAGTACTGGTATAGTACTGTTACCAGAGTTATCTGTACTGGTAAATTTGTTTACTAGTACAGTAACAGAATCGTACCAGGAATGGAGTGGTAACACTGGACCAGTACCATATAACTAAACGTACTAGTTGTATAGCTATACCCTACCAGTAATCATCCAACCTTGGTCTTGTATTGAACAACTTTTTTAAATCACCAGTACTGCTTCAAGTCTGGATAAACTATGGTGTTGATATTTTGTCTGGCATGTCTTACATATGGTTATCTTCTGTTTTTATTAATAACCAAGCTCAAACCAGTACCGTTCCTATCTGTTTACCAAAGTCTGGCTAATAGTACTGGCCCCGTAGGTCGACTCTAGCAATTTCCCATAGGGATCTTCAAACTATTCCGATTAAATCCGATAGGATATGTATATTTTTGAAGACAAATTTCCAGGCTTCAAGTCAGCAGATTCAACTTGATCAGACAAATACTTATACTATCGCGAAGTTCACATTTGCCATTTTTTCCCGGGGAAATAGAAATTATGCCACGCAGAGAAGATGTTTCCGAAGTTGGGAAAGTTAACACCAAATCACTTTCCATTCCAATGGCAACATTTGGACAATTAAAAGTGATAATTCTTTACAAACAATTACGTCGGCTCGGCTCACGCTAGAGGGACGCTTCACGTGCAGCTAATTTAATTTTATCGTAATGATCAAAAGCCGAACGAAATAATACGAGCGGCGAAGGTATAATTGAAACCTCATCCCCGGATTCGAGAACGCGCGAATCGCAGCGCTCCGGGGATTGATCAAAATCCGCTTCAACTGAGTTGTCACGCAGGTCGGGACGAATTAGCCTGAGGAAGATTTGCGATTTAGATTGCATTTTTGAGGCAAGTTTTTGTCGCGGCCGATGAAAAAAAAGAAAACGGGAGGATTTTTCTCCCGATCGATCATAGGATGGTTGGGGGGAGGGGCGGAGGGAGGGGGGCAAAAAAGGCGCTTATCTAACGAGCGTACGTATCCGCGTGAAAAATTTAAATAGATCATTAACTGGAAATTAATGTTAGTGATATCATCAATGTCAAGCAGTCACGGTCAAGGATTTAACTTCCTTACGTATCGAATGTGCGCAACCTTGTACGGTGCGAGTAGGCGAGAGTTCATCACATGTATGAAAAGAGAAACTAACGTTTAATAGGAACGTCACGCAAGCATCATGACTGGTATAGAATAGGCGGCTAACGTTTCATTATCTTTGCGTGAACTCTTCGACTAATAAGTATATACTGACGTAAAATAAAGTTAACGTTAAAATCGCATAAATTTGTGAAGTAAAAAGAACATAATGTGCAGCAGGAAACGGAATATGATCAGCGATTCGTACGGACGAGGATTTTGTATGCGCCGAGGAGCGGGGAAGGGAACGAGAAAAAAAGAAGAAAAAGAAGAGAAAAAGAAAAAAAGAAAAGGGAGAAAAAAAAACGATTTTCAGAGTAGGAACTGCGTTCCTCGAGACGTTTCGAGGAGAATACTCGGACTAACAATGTGTTGCTCGGATCCAGCAACACGGCAACGAAAGTAATTTGTACCTGGGAGAAGTGTTTTGATTGAAGCACCGCGGATTACCGTGGTTGCGGATCAGCTGGAGCAATTATTTAAATGGTACTCTGGACGGAGTGAAACGTTTGGCCTTTTGTACGCGGAGAGAAAGACTTTGAAGATAATCCAATGATCTCTGACAATTGAGCCGTACCGAAGAGAATTGAAAACAATTTTCTTTTTTGTAAATTTAGAAATTTTAAATAATTTTTAAAGTATGATTGGTAAAATTAATACCCAGGTAGAAAATGTCGCCAGTTTTTAGCTAAAAACTTTAGAAACTACACTGGGAAAAATAAAATAATAAGAGTTACTATACTTTCTGGCATTCTGAGACTCTATGTGATAATGTTAAGAACTTTGCCAGACAGTCTGGTAAACGGTGTCACTTTTTCAAGTACCAATTATCAGAACTGTGGTACTTCTTTTCACATTGTCGAGCATTATTTTATACAGGAACACAGAGTCCAGGATTACTATATTATTTTTCTCAGTGTAATAAAAAAAAATTAATGAAAACTTCGTGAAGCATGTAACATAAAGATTTCGCAAATAAATTGAAAAATGTTTATCATATGTATGTTCATAAATTGATTTTCTGGGGTTCGAATCCAATTTTTGATGGGAAAATGAACTCATTCATTTTTCTGCCTGCAGTACTGCAATATATTATATTAGTTCTATACTTTAAGCCACGGTACGTTTCTTCCCGGCGTCTTTCACCTAAACTCCGTCAGCTAAAAAAAGTAAAATATTTTCCCGCGATGGTAATCTTTTTAACGTAATTTAGATACTCCAATGTTTCCTCTTAAACATTCATGTAATTCTTTTAAACCACTCCGCGTGAAGATTTTATATCAATATTTTATAAATTAAAAGTTTCGCTAATTATTGCACAGACAAGCACTTTTCTGAAATATTCAACAATTTTACTTCTTATTCCACGGTAATTTAATTTTTTTAAAACAAAAAAAAACGACCTTCGCGTTTAAAAATAATTGCACATCTAATACCCGTTGAAATTTCATTTAAATCGTAAAAATTTAACACTTCTTCGGTACCTTTTCATACGGCGATATAAATTTCGACGCGACTCCTTTCAACAACAATCTAATAATAAAGCGGCCCGACGACTGAATTGTAATAACGTCCATTTGAATATTTTATTCATCATTTTCAATGAGAAACTCCGCAACGAATTATCCGCAAATTATTCCTCATCTTCCGACAACACACATAAGACTTATCATTTGCATTCTTTATTTTTTACAAATAGCTTTATTACATACCGCTTTACAATATAATACGCGCGCGCGTCACGCGACTGTGTTTTCTTTTAAACATTTTCAAATTCCACAGCGAAATGCCGCGACTATTACGCTCAGCTGATAGCAATTTATGACCGCTTCTAATATTATTCTCAGTACAATTTAAGTCATTCACAGAAGTACTACGTAACGTTTCGCGGGAGTCCGGCCATCGCAACAATTATTGGAAAATTATTTTGTGTTATCGTGCGCAGAACAACCTGTTTCATTACACGCACGGGTTCTTTACTGTACAGAATAACTCATTAATGTCTTCCCACTTTTGACAGATAAGCGTTTCAAAAATGATGTTATAATTTTACCTAATAATGCATAGGTTTTCTAAGTAAGGGAGCTAACGTTAGCGGGGTCACTGTGGTTCAATGTTATACGTATATAGTTATATTACTTTTAATTATCGGATGTACTATCAATTATAAGTTGTAGTAGGACATTTTTATCTTTTATCAGAATGTAAAGAGTTGTATTAAATGGACACTCATAAAATTGTTTATTTTAGAGCAATAGAATATTCTTATGTTAAATAGGAGTTCTATTCGTTATATGGGTAAAATGAAATTCTATTTGTAATAAGAATAAATTGTTTTTACAAAGCATATATTAGAAGTTAAAATTTTCTAGCTAGGATCCTACACAGGAATTTGGCACCGAAAATCAGCTGGTTTCCTAGGTAGGTTCCTAGGTAGTTGTAGGATTTTGCCTAGTTTCCTAGCCAGGGTCCTAGGTAGAAAAGTAGTTGACCTCTGGTCCTAGATTCCGACCTAGGACCCCAGTTAGGAAACTAGGCAGGATCCTATAACTACCTAGGAACTTACCTAGGAAACTAGTTGATTACCGGTGCAAGGTAGATTTCTAGATAGTTGTAGAATAGGATAGGAATCTTCTCTTTTATACAATTTTCTTAACGCAAATACATTTCTTTCTTCCGAGCGAACGATAATCCCTCCCGCAACTATCTTTATAAATAAGAATTGATTTTACGGAGTAACTGAAAGAAAGTCTGACGCGACCTGGTATATTAATACCCAATTAAACCTCAATGAAATTCAGATCAGATTAGATTTGATGCCTTGTCTTGAATAATAATAATTTCACGGCAATATTGAATTACCTTTATCTTCCACGATCTATTAGCGAAGGGAAATGATTGATTTTTGTTGTTTTCTTTTTTTTTCGGGACGTTTCAGTGTTGTTTTAAGGTTCTGACATTTTGTCGTCGTCGGTTTGTTCGTTTTCGCGTGGAAGAAGCGCAAGAAGATAATGACACGCGTTTGAGAGACTCGCCGTTTAAAAGTATTTATAAATGAGCGCGGCTATGTTGCATATAATGACATCTAAAACCCGAGGATGCTCTTGCGTGGAGAGCGCTGGTATCCGCAGGTGTACAGTACATTTGTGCGAGCGTATACCGTGCAATTAGTCCTCTAAAATTGGATCGATTCACGCTACGATCTATCTTTGTATTGGTACGTAAATCATATTTCTTATTGGCCTCTGCTCAAAATATGTCAAAAGTATACCGAAGTATCAGAAATTGCGTACGTTCGTGACGCGAAATTGTTGCCCGGCAAGGCCGGCCAGCTTTTATGTTCAAACAATTTTGACCTCTTCATAAATTGAAATTGGAAAGAATTCACGTGAAATTGTTGGTTATAATGAAATGAAATAGTATATTACACGCTGAAAAATAAAACAGTTGTTTTTACCATTAGAAAATGGATTCCAAAACTATTGAATCTCGGATGCAAGTTTTGATTCTATTGTTGACTACAAATCAAACATGTCGCTGATTGATAATGTGAAAATGTTTCTTGAAAGTTTCACAAAGATCTTTAATGTATTGTTTTTGAACTGATACATTTGAATAATACGAAGTTACGTAAAAATTTAGGAATTTACATTTGGCTAGACGAGATAAGAGGAGACACCGTTGGAAGTGTTGGAAACGGAAATCGAATCGGAACAAAGACTTTGTTGTTATTTTAATACTAAATTTATTATACTACCGGTCAAATTCATCTTTTTGTTTTGGATGTGCGTGTGTTCGCATTTGGATTTTGGACAAAACTTAAACAAACTTGTTATATATGTACTTAACAGAATTGAAAAAGTTACTATCTTAAGTTACTGAAAAGTGTTAGCATTAAAACAATAATTGCTAGTTAAGTTGACACGTTTTGCTAACTTAGAGTAGTAATCTTTCAATTTTTTTCAAGTATGTGATCAGTTTACTAAAAATGTTAGTAATTTTTATCAATCTCTTCTGCATGTGCACAGAAGTTATTATTTTTTTTAAAATAAACATATTTTTCATACAAATATAATAGATTCGCACAGTTATCGTTGTTCATCGTCATCTCATTACAATTTATCGTCATTATCATTTGAAACCTTGCCTCGTCGTTTCGATATCGCGAACCTTGAAATATTTAAAAATTCCTTTTTTTTTGTATAATAAATGAAAGCTTTTAAGACACAGCCCTGAAATATTTTATGAAAAAAAAAGAACAGCGATATTAAATACTTTTATTATTTAAATTACTTTCATAAATAAAGATACTAATTGAATTGTATTTCTAATTTAAATAAAATTGAATTTAAAGCTACTTCCCCTGTAATGCCACAAGGATTTAAAGTTGTTGATAAAATATCAATTTCGGAACTACATTGATTAGAAAAGAAGGGCAATTAACAGTAAAAAGAAAGTAAAAGCTATTTTAAAAATATACTAAGTTTTATATATTTACAATAATGTTTTAACAAATTATTTAACACGATCTATGTCTATGTAAGCTTTCTTATTACAATAAAGAACTTTCTTATCGTTTCAAATAACATTAGTTAAAAGATGTCTATTCCAAAACTATGTTCTATAATTAATTTCAATACTGAAATAAAAAAAAAGTAACATCCGCTTACAATCTACATTCAGCTTCGTCATAATCTGAATTTCAAGTCGTTTTAAATGCGACTTATATGGAAAAGGGTTATCAGTGTTGCTTAGTAATCTAATTCACAAAAATGTGATTCAAATGACAAAATGCACTTTATCTGTTTCACAACATAAAAAAAGGCCTATGCAGCAGTACATTTCGTGGCTGATTATCTTATCGGATAATTGGTCGACGGAATCCAGAAGTCATCGCGTGAGCCCATTTCAGAAATCAACTGCCTTGAACGCGATCCTAATAACTTTCTACCAATGGCATCTACGGTTTTCAAATTTAATTTATGCACTCGCGCATCTGCGCATTGACATTGCAATGTGCAAAAAACTTGGCGGAGCATGAGTTTTAATTCCAAACAGGTGGAAATCTTCTTACCGGAATTGTATGGTTTTATATTAAGTATTGCACACAAAGTGTTAATATAGGGCAGTGCAGTGGCTCTAATTAGGCAATTCAGGCGAGTTATGTTTGGACCTAACCAGGGCCTGATCCAAGTCTAATCGTGACCTTTTTGGGGATATGAAAAATCGTGGTTAAAAAAAGAAATAGTCGTTGGGAATTGAACCTTAATTCGTCATTTTGTCAGATAGTTCTTTCATAGTAAATTATACGTATATTTATATATAGGCAGTTTCTAAATATTTCAAAGGTAATCTATCGCGATTATGATATCTAAAGAAGATCCTAACAGAACGTCATTTTATGATATTTGTTAATATTAATAATGATCTGAAATGACCTTGGAATGATTAAGTATTAGAGAATAATTCAAGACGACACATCATATTAACACATATATAAGGTTGATAGAATTTTCACGTTGATAAAGATAAAATTTCATCCACGACTGAACAAATGTTCTCTGATATTTTTCCACACTATGTGAATTCTTCTGCTTTAACATTGTAACGTGCAAATTTTAATATTTTAACGCCGCATATGTACAGTGCAACATCCCGTTATGCGAAAGAAGATGCTTTTATATCAGTGAAAAGAAGTATTAATTAGATTAGCGTGTTACATTGAACGGTAGACATTCGCAAAATAAATACACTTATAAATTGACAATATTAACATTGTAGCTGATGTTTGTCAATCGGCGTCGGATTACGCTTATTAGTACGCCTTTTTTTTTCTTTCGTGATAAGAATATAAGAGAACGAGGAAAAAGATAGAAAGGTCATTAATCTTTTTATAACACAGTAGCATTTGTCGTAATCTTTAATATGTAAATGTTATAATTATAAATTACGCCGGATCGACGGAATTATGGGATAAAAATCATTCCACCATTTTAGTAGATAAACTTGTTTTTTGTTCTCGCCTTTTTTGAGATTGATATTGATTCTTTTTTTATGTACTATTAATAATTACACTTAGCTCTCATCGATATATGATTATATTTAAATTTATACAATTATTAAAATAAAGGGAATTTGTTCAAAAATATATATTTTTCTTGGAAGATAAGAAAGGAAAAAAAACGAGAAAGGAAGATATTTAATTTTTGTTTATTATGTTGAAAAGAATTATTTAGTAAGAATAAGTTTAAAAACCAAAAGATAATTAAACATAGTTAAAAGTTTAACGCTTTTTCCTGACGATAAACGAGCATTATTAAAAAAAGAATACCAACGACGTATATTTCAATTAATATTTCTATTGAAAAAAAAAAAAAAAAATTTTTAGTTCGAATAGAAATATAGAAAGCCATTGTAACATTTATTGCAGGAATACCATTAAAAACATTATTGCAATCGCCGCTTGTTTTATTCATCTCACTTTGAATGGCTGCATAACTTTGAACCTTAGACTTTTGCAAATCGAAAAATTCAACGCCGGCGAACATTTCCGCGCGAACTTAACATTGTTCATAGGCGTTTCGTATATAGTTTATGCAAATTGTGCGCGGATGATAAAAGTCACGTTTTGCTAAAACGGAAAATGGAAAAAGGAAATCTGACATTTAACACCGATCATTGTGCAACTTTCAAAAACGTGCTTCACACACAGTCGAACGAGTTTTTTTTTCTTCCTTTTTTTTTCTTCGCTTTTATCTTGCAAGTTAATGCGGAGGAATAATGAAGCGAGGAATGTGCGCGCATGAATAATCCAAGCTCATCGCGACTTCCACGTGCTTGTAAATTAGCAATTGTTTGCCAGCAGACACCGCTAAATTGTTGAAGTTGGATGATCGGTCGGGCAATTTTTTCCTTTTCTTTCGTACGACGAGAAGAAAAAAAGAGGGAGGATAAGTCAAGTGTCATATAATTGGGAATGCCAATTAAGAATCGACGACGTTTTATGTCGGCCCGTAACTTTGCTCCAAAAAAAAAAAGAAGAAAAGAAAAAAAAAGTTGAAGGAGAAAGAAAAAAAAAGGAAGGAAAAAAGAAAATGCAGGAGAAAAAAGGGCGAATGAATACATATATATGTATATATATGTATGTATAAATGTGCATATAAGTGCGTTTGGTAAATTGGTTATAGTCGTATTTCTGAACTACCGTCGTTAAAGGTTTATGATGTACTTGCACGGTCTTAGCTGCGCGTTTTGGATAGGTCAGATCGACGAGGAGATACGCAACTCCTCTCCTAAAGTCCGCCTTCGTCTCTTTTACGACGTTTAAAGTACGTACATATTTATGTGCGTCCTCTGACGCTTTGTAAAAACGATGCAAAATAATCCGCAGCAGCGTACACAACTTCCTCCGCGCGTTTCTGCGAAAAGTTTTCATTGCAAAACGAAGCGGCGATAAAGAGACTTTCGGTTGAAATTCAGCGTCTTTGTCGTCTATTTTTAGTTTGTTGTCGATAGTTTTGGATTTTCAATACACTCGAGTCAAATTTGTATTGTTCCGTTGAAATACTTTTAACTCAATTAGACACGCAAGTGTCTTTTTAAATGAAATTTAAGTCCTTGTAGATTAAAGTGATTTTTATTTTATATTTATGGAGAATTATTTATTAACAAGTTATCTGAGAATCGAGTTCGAGTTTATATTAGTAGTATAGTATAATATTTACCAAAATTATTATGGAACTGAAGAATGAAACGTTTTTAATAAGGTCTGTATGGAAAATTAATGTTTATAAATATTTAGAAGACCAAATTAAAGGAATAAAAACGTAGAGAATCTTTGCAAAATATTTTTTGTATACCTAGAGAGTAAAAGGTTATTTATCATAGTTATAACAGTGAATTATATTAATTATCTATGGGATATATATAAACATTTTAACACATTTGAATTTCATTGCAAGTTACATCATTTTTTCAAAAGTTTTCTTCTTCATGCATCATACTTATTATTGTTTTATTTTTTTGCAATAACGATTATAAAGGTAATAGTTTTATAAAAATTAAACGTTTCTTTTACGCATTTACAATAAATCATTATGCATGTAATAAAGTGCCACGAGTAATTTTACGTAAAGTAAAGTGAAATCTAAAAATAAAAGTGAACAAAATTGTAGCGTTGTTTGATCGCGTGATAAAGATTTCTCTCGCGTTTTACGACGAGCATTACTTTACATTATATTATTATAACGTATTATATAAATTTCGCTCGAATGTGAGAATGATATAAATATGGACTGAGGGAAGAAGATTAATTGTTACATTTAATGTCGACTGAAATATATATATATATGATTCGGAACTATTAAAAAGTTATTTCCAAATTGCGATTAAATCAAATAAATACTGATATTTAAATTAAACAAAGATAATTGTAGTAAAGTAAAAAAAAAAATTGCAAGTACAAAATCTACATTTTAGTAAAGTTTATTTGTATTACGATATATTGGAATTTAATTTTAAAGTACATTCAGTTATATAAGTCAGATTATTCATTGTCACTTATATGTTTAACCATATTTTGTAACGTTGGTAATACAACAAAATTTCCAAATGAACATACGTTTTTATTTCTTTGCCAAATGATATAAAGCCAATAATAATAAATAATAATATATTTTTAGATTATAAATTGTAAAGTACATTTTTGCTTTTCAATATCTTGTAAATATTTATAAATATTACGTAATCAAACGAGGGAATATAATAATATAACTGTGAATATTATAAAAAAAAAGTTATTAGAATAATTATTGTTCTCCAGACTAAAACACTAAATTGAAACGTTCAAACCGACTAAGTTATTTTATAATACATTAAGTAATAATATGTCGAACTAATAATTTTGTTCTCAAAATTGTATTAATTTGACTTGAAACATCCGCAAACTTCTTTTACTGATAATGATAATATCGCGACCACTATTTTTCTATGCATAATATTCTTAAATATACGAGCCCGAAGCCTTCGCTATTTAATGACTTTATTCGCAAAGTCTGTGCATCACTTATACGCTCTGATGAAAATATCCCTTCTTTAACGAAAGTTTTTCCTTCAATAATGATATCCAACTTCTATACGTAATTTTGTATAAAAAAACAACGGTGAGTTTTTATAATAGTAACAAAAAAAAATATATATATATATATATAAAAATATGTTATAAATGTAAATTTAAATACTTTTATTTCTTCTTTTTTTTTTGAAAATTCGCGGTACCTAACATCGAGCAGTCTCAATTATTCTCAGATTCGTATTATGCGTGCTAAAGTACAGATAAAAATAGGTTTTTTAAATAATTAAATGATACTCATTATACTATTAATACATTTAAAGTGGCAAATTTGACAAATGGAAAAAAACTAATGTATTATGTGTCTGCATTAAACTAATGTTTCATATTGACAGATAGCATAGTTATCTGGTGATATTCTGCTAATACTTAGAATATAACGAATATGCAATTTACGTACGACTTATGTATATGTTGGAACACAAATTACTATACTGTATAACAATGTTGACGTAAAACATTTTGTTTTAGTGTTTTAATAAACTGACAGTCGAAAGAGTATAATTTGTTAGTGTCTCAATACTTTGACACTTGGCAAGTAATAAGGATTTACGAAATGATTTTACGTCAGCAATCCCTAGTCAAAATGAAACATATATGGTCCATATATATTTTAACAATTTCATGTATGGACATATATGTTTTTCCTTAATCTATATATGCCCATATATGGATTAAGGACAAACACATACATCCATGTATGAATTTTTTATTTCCTTATATGAATTTGTTAAAACATATATGGACCATATATGTTTCATTTTTACTGGGGACTTCTCATTTCTGTTCCAACTTTTTTTCTGCCAACATTTAGACAATTGGACGGTTCGCCAACATTAACAATCGGGTCAATAGTAGTGTTACTTCAGTGGCGAACGACTGTCTGAAAACTGCGCTGTTCGCATTAATTGCAGACGTATAACAGTCACCCGACGGTTTTCAGTGCGGTACCGGCACTGTCCCGATTGTAAACTTCTACATGGGAAGTTAACTTATATAAAATTAAGTCAGAAGCACAAGAGAAATAAGGGAATATATTAAATAATAATTGCCAGCTTGGCCCTCCCCCGAGACAAATGGTAAATAATGATAAATATATAACCAGCAGGGACGAGAGATAAATATATAATGCACGCCAAACTTCGATAATGAATTATGCGGAATATGAAGGGTTATAAAAAAAAAAGGCCAGATAAGTACATCAATTTTAATGTCACTCCAGATTCAGCGAATAAAAAAGAAATGAAAAAAAGAAAAAAAAAAAAAAAAAAAAAAAAATAAACA